>JAYXIM010042699.1:0-26362 GCA_037575425.1 Anastrepha fraterculus
TAAATAAACTGTATGCCAATTTTGAAAAAAAAATATATTGACTTCTTCATTTTAAATAATTTTAATGAAAATCAAGGAAAATATGGCCGTTTACAGGTATCTGTCCCCTTAAAAGCTGAGACTATGAAAAGTTTCATAAAGGTATTCCTATAACTTTTTGACTTATATTCAGCGAACCAGTGAATATTTTTCTAATTTTTAAGGATAATATGTTTTTAAAAACAATTTTTTTCCAAAAAATTTTAAATTTATACCAAAATATTCAACACTGAATAAGTCTTTCATTTAATACTGTATTTTAAATTAATGACAAAAATAAGGAAAAATTATGAGATGGGGTGTTTTTCAAAAATGACAAGAAAATGATTTCTCAACAATATTTAATAGAAGCAAAACAAATTAAAACAAAATTTCTGAAGATATTAAAAAACAATTACTTTATAAATCTTTATACCAAAATTGAATGCATTTCAAAATGAATACCTATTTTAAGAATTTAATGACAAAAGTATGAACAGAAAATTTGAGGCGGGATGTTCTTTACAGACGACTAAAACAATCACCAAAAAACTTTGATTAAAAATTTGGTCCAAATTGTTTCCCAGTACAATTTTTTAATTCTTTTTCCGAAGAAACTAAAACAGAATTCATACAATATTGCACTTTACACTTTACCTCTGCACCAAAGTTTTCAACAATGCGTAAATCTTAAAATGAATAAATTTGTTTTCAATAAAATCACAAAAATAAGAACACATTCTGAAGCGGGGAATGAAAAGAAAATTCTAAAAATTTTTTTTCCAAAAATTACAAAAAAAATTCAGATAAATTGTATCAAAAGGAATTAAAAAACTATTCTAAGAAAAACAAGAAGATCCGAAGATATTTCACAAAACCCTATACCTAAATTTTCAACATTAAATAGATCTCAAAATTAATCCGATTTTTTTTTTTTAATTAATTGCAAAAATAAGAAAAGAGTTCTGAGGCGGGATGTTTTTAAAAATTAGAAAAAAATATTATTGTTATTTATAGGGGATACATATATTAAAATATAACCCTAAGTTAATTAGCACACTGCAGAAACAAAACAATATATTTCCAACAATTTTGAATAAACACAAAACATTTTTCAAAAAATTAAAAAACAAAAAAAAAATGTTTGGGCACATTTTATTGAACGAAATTAAAAAAAATTATAGGTGCTTTTGAAAAATGACAAAAAACAAATTTCGGATAGTTTTATTGAAAAGAATTTCCGAATCTTTTTAATAAAGAAAATTTCCAAGTATTTTTTATAAAAAATTATTTTCCAAATGTTTTCCTAAAAATGTTTGTAGGTATATTTTATCTAAAGGACTTCAAATAAACTTGATAAAAATACCAAAAAGTGCCGATGACATTTCCCTTTAAAAAACTGTATACCAAAATTTTCAACATTTAATTTAACTCAAACTATATAAATTAATAAAAATAAAATAATTAATAAAAATCCCCAAAAAGATTTAATAAAAATAATTTTTTCCAAAAAATAATTGTTCTAAATTTCTTTCCAAAACAAAAAAAAAATCGAAAGTTTTTTTTTATTAAAATTTTTAATTTTTTTAAATTTATTAATTTATAAATTTTGAGTTTCTTAAGGGAAATTAATTCATTTTTTTTTTTAATTTTTTTGTTTGTTTAAATATCTTTTATGCAAACAAATCGATGCAAGCAACAGCATTATGTAACTTTAAAAACTGTGTATACCAAAATTTTCAAAATTGAATAGAATTCGAACCAAATAAATTAACAAAAATCCCCGGAAACTTTTAATAAAAAATAATTATTCTAAATTTTTTTTCCCAAAACAAAAAAAAGCCGAAATCTTTTCCAAACTGTTTTTTTGTTTATTAAAATTTTAAATTTTTTCAAATTTATTAGTTTATAAATTTTGAGGTTCATTCAGTGTTGAAAATTTATTCAATGTTTTTTTCCAAAAATGGTTTTGTTTTTTAATACTTTTTTTGCAAACAAATTAATGAACACAACAAAGTTAACTTTAAGAACTCTGTACCAAAAATTTCAAAACTTTACAAATCTCAAATTAATTAAATTTTTGCAGTTTACTTCTTATTATACTCAAGCCTACCATAAAACCAATTTGAAGAAAAATCGACGACGAAGTCCAGAACATTTAAAGAATAGTTTGACATGGAAGCGTTCAACTGCGGAAGAAGTTTGGTATCTCTGCGATCGAAGCTTTGTGAAGCCAGATTTTAGGGGCAACTGGACTTAAACTCGGCTCCTTAATCGGTACCAAGCAACAGCCTCAAAGTGACGATAGGAACAACTAATTGCTCACTTAGGGGGTTAGGGTAGTCTGATTAAAAAAAAATTTGATGTTTTTTTTTATTATTGATATCTTCAAATATTTTGCAACAAAAATGAGACCAATAACTAGTCTCGAAAAATTAAGGAACCACTAATAAAACAAAACTGAATCTCTGCTGAACATATTTTAAATTTTATAGATGTTTTTAGATGAGTATTCATATGCAGAAATACATTCAGATTCTATTACATTTATTACGCCTATATTGAAGTCTCGTTTCTGAAGTTTCTCACTTACTATGTAGATCGATAAATACGTCACCACTTCAGGGCATAAGTCCAACCACAACACAGATGTCTTCATTAAATCCCTTATACCCTTGTGCCATCGTACATAAGTGTGTGTGGGTTTACACATATATGCGTATGTATTGCAGTTAAATACCTACTTGCAGTACAATTTTCGCACGCATGTGATTTTTACACACTAAAGCCATCGTTTAACTCATCCGATTGGTGTCTCATTAAATTTGAAAATATGGCCAACAATGTCATATAAATCTTGTTTCCATCAACGCGCCAGATACTTTCGTATTAAGTGAAGTTTACTCTGTGAGGCCTGTCAATGGCCCGAGAGGTTGGCAACCACATACATACGTGTACATACAACAGCAGAAGCTGAGCGCAAGAGTAAGTGGCTAACACTGACGTGGCATCGCTGCCACTGCCTCGGCCTCGGCCCCAGCCACCAAAACCAACCCAGAACAAGAATTTGATATGCGTAGCTATGACAATGCGTTCTTATATTATATAATACTTATTCTTTTCTTTCGCAATTTTTTTGCGTGCGCATAACGAATTTCACCTTTTTTTCTGGCCCACATCATCAACGCATCAGCGCAACTTGGAGCCAGCCAGAAGAAACATTCGAGCGCCTGTCGACGATTCGCTGGGGTGTTGGCAATTATTTTTGATTTTTTCCATTCCCAAAATGAAGTTGTTGAACGAATGTTGCTTTGGACGCTATCAAGAATTGTAGTTTGGTTTTTTTTTGTACATACAATATGTGCGGAAGTATATGTATACGAGGGTTGCTATTTAGATTTCTAGCTTTGTAATAGAAAAATATACATTGGTGGTGAAAAGTATTTTATTGTTTTTCAAAGTATTCTCGACGATGATTAATAAATTTCTGCATTCATTTGCACCAATTTTCGAAGCACTTTGTCCATTCGAGTTTTTTAGTATGAGTGGGAACCAATTCTAGCACACCTATTATGGATAATCTTATAGATGCTCGTCACATTAATAACCAGTGATGCCTTAGTCCCACGCTACGTGTAAACAAGGTCAATGATTTCGCGCACAGCATCGCTATTTTCTAGCACTGATTTTGAACGACCTTCCCGGAGCTCCTTGATGAGTGAACAGCGACCATGAGAAAATTCATTGCAAAGTTTCGTGGAAGTTTCGTGCTCGCCGTATCTCAGCTGGTGGCAGCAGAGGGAGAGGAAGACCTCCTCTGCGTTGGAAAGATAAGGTGGAGAAGGACTAAACTTCTCTTGGTATGTCCAACTGGTGCCGGTTAGCACGAGAAAGAAACGACTGGCGCGCTTTGTTGAACTCGGCCAAAATCTCGTTAATCAGGGAGAAGAAAAACACTGACACTCAGGATACTGGTATTTCAGGATTACGGTATTTCGGGACTTAGGTATCTCGGGACTGACATTCCCAGTAGGGGCAAGTTGGCGAGACAGGATGTGGAAGACGCTAATTAGTGAAGTGGAGGTATTGGGGAAACAACAACAAACGCTCCAACTGGGGTTATGGCAAACTATGTCAAACTTTCCAATGGAAACGTCAGATGGCGCCTGACAAAATTAGAAGTGCCCAAGGCTAATATAATATAAATAGCAACTCTTGTATCTTTATATTTTTGGAGCAAAGAGGGCCCACCTGAAAGAGGTTTTCCTTCTCCGGTGATGTGGAAGCTAGTGGTTGCGAGGTGTTGAGTCGAACTTAATTGTTCATGCTGACTTGACCGCAACTAAGTTCCCGCTGTTTGTCAATAGATGCCACCAGCAGTGTGTGCTAGTCGATTCTAACATAACCTTAACGTCATAAACCAAGCTTAGACATATGGTAAACAAACTGTTTCGACACATTAGTGATTTTGTTTTGGTATCATCTACTTTTGGTTTTGTGAAAATGTCTGATTTTGTGCCGAATAATCGTCATTTGCGGGAAGTGTTGATTTTCCTCTTTCATTCGAAAGAAACGGCGGCTGAAGCGCATCGAGAGCTACAAAAAGTTTATGGAGATGCTGCTTTAAGTGAAACAACGTGCCGAGATAGGTTCCGTCGCTTCAAAGACGGTGATTTTAATGTTGACGACCGTCCGCGTGAAGAAAGGCCAATAACCTTCGAAGACGCTGAATTGGAGGCAAATGGTGTTTATGGCGCAGAAATACCCTCGGCAATTTGCCATTGCCTACCGAGGGACGTGCGTATTATTTGGTGTCTCATGCACGAAGAATCCGACCTCTGCACCAATGAATAGTAGTCACGCACCAACCTACTCTGCTACGGCGGCTGCAAGTAAAAATACATTCCAGAAGGCATACAATGCTTTAATGGTGGCAGATAGAAAACTAAATCTATGCTAATAAATTGGCTGGCTAGAGACTAGCAGGTGCACTATGCAATACTTTCACACCAGCACTAGAAAGTAACCAAGAGGAAAGGGCTCCGTTGTTTAAACCACGCTGAGGTTGAGCGCAACAGTTCAATGGAGTTACTGTAAGCCTTTGCGTCGCCTCACAAAGGGTCAGCAGAGCAAATGTGCGCCACTAGAGACAACAACCCACCAGAACCTGCGCTTGTTTATTTCTTTCCTGCTCGTTTGAAGCTGGGCACTTCTATAATAATGCATCCTATATTCACCTTACTTGTGCATAAAAAAAGGAAACGGAAAATTTCGAAATTTTTTGCTCAGCCATTCGGTTTACGAAGAAGGAAGAGAACTCTATTTCAATATGTCAACCAAGTAGTAAGTATTTTTATGCTAACAAGCAACTAATGCATTGCGTTGACACTTACAACTTGCAACACATACTTGCACACACACACACACATGTACCACAAAAACACACGCCACCTGCCGGCCGCTTAAATTCGTACGCTGTAGAAAAATAATAGCAACAACAAATACCAAAAATCACAAACAATGTGCAATGCGCAATAATGCGACAATTCTAAACCCACAAAAGGCGTAGGAAATGCAAACAATAAAAACTTAAACAAGAAGAAAGTGCAAAAAAATGTTAGTACCTAACGAAATAAAGAGTAGCAAAAGCAAAAAAAGTGTACAAATAAAAAATAGTGCAGAACAAAAGAAAAATGTATCTAAGCGAAGAAACAAAAAAAAAAAGCATAAATAAAAAATAAAAAAAATTCTACTTCTTTCTGCCACATTGTGTCGCCACATTTTCAAGTGTCAAACGAGCAAATTGCATACCATGTTCTAGCTGTTTGGTAACGATCAGCGTTGTTGTTGGTGTCTGTTGGCATTGCTGTGCTGTGCTAAGCTGCGCTGTGCCGAGGGGCGCTGCGTTGCTCCAGCCAAGTCGATTTACATGTACTTGTGGGCGTACTTCAGATAACTGAAATTCCACGCGCCGCCAAGCACTGCGCACTACATACACAAGCCCAATTACATACAGACATGTGAGGCATGCACTTGGCGACAATCGCTGCAAATAGCAGGCGGCAAGTGGCAAGCGGAATGGCGGGCGGCTGATCGGACGGCAGCTAAGTGACTCAGCGCAGACATGCCAGACAAGCGGCGGTGCGTTAGCGAATTCTATGTCGCTCGTTGTTGATGCTGCTGCTGCTGCTGTAGTACTAGCAATTGTCTCTGGTGTTGTTGTTGTTGTTGCTGTTGTCATTGTACGTAACTAGATTTTGCACTGACTGGTCTCATTGCTGTTGCTTTTATATTTACAGTAGTGGCTCTCGAGAAATTCACTTGGAGGCTGCATATTTTTTGGCACAATACAAATCTCCGATTTCCTTCCTGCTTTTCCTGGTTTGTATGCAAGATTTCCAATTTATGGTCGCAAAGGCACACAACATACCTTCAGAGACTAGCGCTTTCAATAAACCTGAAAAATGTAATCGCAGTGGCCCAATATGTACCTCCGTTGCATGAAGATGTATAAAATATCTGAGCAATTCAGTATAAGCAGACAGCAAGGTTGTCCCCAAGGTGGTGTTCATTCTCCGCTGTTGTGGTGCTTCGTCGTAGACTCACTGTTGATGGAGATGTAGGAATGCGGATTTCATGTCCAAGCATATGCGCACGATGTCTGTGTGCTTCACATGGGATAAGTCCTTAAGAAGGCTTTGCATGAAAGTGCAGAGAATTCTGGATAAAATCGACGACTGATGCACGAGACAAGATCTTTCCGTCTATCCGTACAAAACTACCATAGTCCATTGTCTAAGTTAAGACACTCGGTGGTCCTAAGAATTATTGTGATACCTGCATTTGATTTCCATCCTCTAACTAAGTTGGCAAATAGTGCAGTGACCCTTTATAACACCTGTGAGCACGCTGGTTGTTGATCGGTTGAATCTTAGCGGATACTTTGTCCTTTTAAGATTCAGTTTCAGCCAGAGCGCCTGAGTTAGTAGTCAGACAATACCTTTTATTGGTTTTCCGCGATTACACTCGGGTCAATCCCAGCGTACAGTTCGTTTAGAGGAATGCTAACGCCCTCTACCGGTAGGAGGTCAAGGTCAGAGCCTTTCTTAGCACACTTATCCGCTCCATCATTTGCCTTCTCGGCAGAGTGGCCGATGACTCCACAAAGTGTGTTGTTGTGTTATTGGATAAGTGAAAGCGACCTTCATTGCTACTTGACTATTAACAACATACACAAGGTGGTGCAAAATTAAGATTGGAAGATTTATATAGGGCCCGCCATCTATCGTTACGGATTTGAACTAGGTATTATTTGAAGAATGGTAACACTTAGCTGTCATCTGATTTGACAGAAAATTAGTTTTATTCTTCCGCTGAACGAAAATGGTTGTGTGGGTTGCTGGGAAAATTTGCGACATTACTTTGAAAATCATGGTAACGTTGCAGAATGTGTACGAAAATTACGTACGGCAATGGGAAGAAGAAAAGCACCGAATGAAGCGTATGTGCGTTACTTTGCGAAAAAAGTAAGAGAAACTGGGTTGCTTATTGACAAACCAACGCGTGACCGACCAAAAACCGTGCGTACACCCGAAAATATTGCTGCTGTGGCCGAGAGTGTTCGTGAATCACCAGGAACATCAGTTCAGCGTCGTTCTCAACAATTGGACATTTCGGAGACATCATTGAGACGAATTTTGCGTAAAGACCTTGGTGGCTAGCCGAGGCAGCCATATGAATGAAGTTGTGTTCCATCATTAACCGGAAGGATTGTACTTCAAAATAAAAAAAACAGTTTGGAAAAATATTGAGTAGTTTCTTTTTTATAGCATTTTTAATTCCGTAAAGTTATATGGCGGACCGTGTAGTTTTTGCGAAAGGCGTTGTATGTGAACAAGACGGCTACTGCAGCTACAAACAGACAAGTAATGGACACCTAAAGCTCAAAATATAGATTTGCATCACTCCAAATATTTTTTGAAATTTAGTAAAAGAGTTATTGAAAAACATATTGGAGGATTAATTTGAGCCATCTTGTATGACTGTGCGCTTCATTCCAATGAGTTGTAAATTACGTTTCACCTTACTTTATTTAATTTTCTTTATGTTCTCTGCACTCAGTTCCAAATCACTTATTTTCGTGCCATTAATTTTTCGTTCCATTTCATTAAGGGGACAAATACCTGTAAACGGCCATATTTTCCCTGATTTTCATTAAAATTGTTTAAAATGAAGAAGTCAATATATTTTTTTCAAAATTGGCATACAGTTTATTTATACATTCAAATAATATACAATTTTTTTTTATTTTAATCATTTAAAATGGCGGATGTACACTCAATTCTGCCAGGAAGGTCGCAGCGGGGCTTCTCAATCGGCGGGCATTGTAGCATCGGCGATCAGTGACCTGCATACAAAAAACCGAAAGTTTTGTTTCTTATTAATGTTATAATTTCTATTTCTATCTATGAATTAAACAAAAATGAAAAAAAAATTTCGCGGAATAAAATGCTTCAAAAAAAAAACTAAGTTTTGGGGCGAATTTTCCTATTATTTTTGCTTCGAAAAATTTGCAAAAACTTGTAAATTCACATACAAAGTAATTTCATAAAAAAGATGTGTGCGAAATTTCAGGGAGATCGGTGAATAATTTTTCGAGTTATCTTGTACGCCAATTCTAAAAATATAGTTTTGAGAAAAACGCGTCTAAAGTTTGAATACATGAAAAATCCTCTCCCAGCGCTCGAACGCAAAGAATAGAGTCGTCACGGTTGACGATCTATAATAAAGGGTGGTTAAGTTTCAAGAGTTGGTGTTGATTTTAAATAAAATACAATTTTTTTAGGAAATTATTGTCATTTCTCTTTATTGTGATAATATTGGTATGGCTCAATAACGCATGGAACAAAATATCCGATGGTCCAAATTTTCGATGACGCTGAGGCAAATTTGAGGTTCTATGCCATTAATGTGCCGAATTATTTCATCATTTAGCTCTTGAATTGTTGCTGGCTTATCGACGTACACCTTTTTTTTCAAATAACCCCAAAGAAAGAAGTCCAACGGTGTCGTTGACGTTTAGGTGCGGTTCACATTCAACATCGGCCCTAGAAATTTAACTACCCTTGATAAGAAATACTTAAATTTATGTTCTAAAAATGTGTTGACATATTCTTAAAGGACTATGTTAACATTTTATGAAAAAAAAATTTTTTTTTCGAAATTTTACAGGTATCTGTTCCCTTAAATTGTTTCTAATTACGCTCCATGATATTCTATTACAACTCATCCCATTTTATCATTCTTACTCCATTTCGTCGGATTTCATTCCATTCCATTCCATTTTGTTTTTCCATTCCATTCTATCAGATTCCATTGCCTTTCATCACATTACAATCCATTGCAACTTTTTTTGCCCACCATTATGCCCTCTCTTTTCAATTAATTTTCATCATCACCGTTTTTGTTTTAACTCTTATTCCAGCATGAGGAATCTATGTCATTCGTAATATTCCAAATAATTTCCTAATTCCATTCATTCACATTCCATTGTCTTTCACCGCATTATTGCCTGTCTTTTCATTTTTTCCATAACATTTTGTGCTATTATTTGAATAAAAATCCATAAATTACCAGGGTATTCCACTTTACTTTTATTTATTTTAAAATCAAACTGTACTTCTCTAACATTATTCGTCTGCCCGTTATTACCGCAACTACTTCTCAACTACCCGTACGTCATACTCGACTGTTGCTTCGATTTCAAAGAATTTTATTTTCGTCTTTATACTTTCATTCCATCCCACTTTGTTTTTGCACTCCATTCCATTTCATCATCATCATCATCTTTTCGTTTTTTCCCCATTGAAGCATGGGGCATTCATTTCATTCCATAATATTCCACAATATTTCCCAAGTCCTTCCATTCTCTCAAATTCCATTTTCTTCCATCCTATTCCAATCCATCACAATTTTTTTCGCCCACGCTTATTGCCCCTCCTTTAAATCATTTCTATCAATTTCATTGTATATTATTCGATTTTATTTAATTTTCCTCTTTATAATTTCACTCCATTCCATTCCATTTCAACTCATTCAATTACATTTATCTCCCATGATTTCATTAAACTTAATTTAAAAACAGCCACCACTGTAGGCTCAATTCGCCACTGCTGAAGTTGCTGATGCTGCCCAGCCACAACGTCTGTAGTGCATCTGTGCGCTATTGCTAGCAGGAATTCGCAAAAATTGTCACCAAGATTTAGACATGCAACATCTAGCATACCGATCAAGTGTAGTTGATGTGGCAAGTTATTGAACTTGGTTGAAGTGCAAAGTGCGCTCGTAAGCGCAAGTGGCATGCACTAAATTGCAGCAGAGTTAAGGTACAATATATGTTTTGCTACATACCACATACATATATGTATACCAACAAAGATATACATACACAGTCACGTTGGTAGGCGAGGTGTTGCAAGCACGGATCGAAATGTCTTTGGAGTAAAATATTTATGAGTGCTTTTTGAATGCATCAATTGGGCGCAAAGAAATATTTTCAAAGTCGCTGTAGCAGCATTAACAGTGCGCTCATCACGCCAAAGAAGAAGAAGAAGAAGAAAAAAGGGGGGGGGGGGTTAGGGGAAATAAAAATTTAAGAGCAACCTGATTTGGCCCGCGCTGCCACTCAGCCACCATTTGGACTGCCGCCTTGAGGCTTATCAAATATCGTATATCCCGTGCGACAACAAATATGTGTACAAATTTGCGCAGCTACAACGATAGTGCGCACCATAACAACAGCAACATTGATGGTTGCAACAACAAAAACAAAATGCGTGCTAGGTATTATCGTTGTGGCCATGACAACAAATAAACTACCGCTTGACATTTGGCAGTGTTGGGAAATCAAAAACTTTCAATGGACAACGGACACGGTGTGACACTTGTGGCAAGAATGGACGCACCAGCGCCACAGTGCAAACTCACCACCTACAACAACAGTTACAAGGCACAACATTTAATGTGCAATAGCGGCAGCACTCACCATTATTGTTGGTGTTTCAGTTGCTGTTGCTGTTGCTGCTGCTGCCACTCGCCATGATGGGCAGACACTTTATGGGCTTTTGCAGGCAGCCGAGCTAAGCGCAAAAGTTCTGCATTTTTATTATATTTTTTTGATTGTTTTTTTTAATTTTTTTTTTTTTGCTATTCGCCTTTTGCTTTGTATCTCACACATCGAGTGTGTGTTCATATTCGCTCGTCTGTCCGTCCGTCCATCCGTCCGTCCGTCGTGCACTGCAACGCTTGTCACCACAAATGTATGTATTCATTTCCAAAGGGAATAACTTATGTACGCTTCGGGTACAATAAATTCTTTTGCAGAAAATGTCAATTAGGCTCGAGTGCGAGTTCGAAGCGAGATTTTTGCCACAAACGAACAAAACAAATCAACAACAAGCCTATAAGAACAATAACAACAATGCACGCTATTGCTGCACAATCCCACAATCAATTGTTGGTATTTTGCTATTTGTTGTTGCTGGAAGTGTCATACGCTGTGTTGTTGTTTTGTGCTGTCCCACTTGTAAGTAGGTACGAAAAAGTTGCTTATTGCTACAGCTAATGCCACCATTACAACACTGTTTGTTGCTTCTGCTGTTGCTGCCACATGATAGTGTTGTTTGAGGTATTGCCTCGCCGCTGGTTGCTGGTCGCCGTCAAGCGCACTGTATCTGCTGCTACTTATGTATGTATGTATGTATGAGTGCATGGCTACATTTAAGGAAGTGCAGCTGGCGTTCGAATAATAGATTTTGATTTTGTTGTTGTTTTTTGCCTTACTTATGGTGGGTGCAATATTTACTGCTAGTCCGGCAAGAGGGAGACTGGACATTTTTTTAGTAGGTACTTGACTAGCAAGAAACCTTATTTCGAATTGAGTCCATTTTTGGGAAATTTCAAAACAATCAATTCGGTCTTGAATGAAATATCAAAGACTTTTTATAATAAATAAAAAAGTAGTGCGTTCGGTTTCTTATGATCGTTCTTTCTACAGGGTGAACGATATGAAGTGTCACCTATTCAAAACACCATAATTTTTTGCGTGAAATTAGTTTTTATTGATTTCAAAGACAAAATTGTTCAAAAATGATTACAATTCACTTCAGTTAAATATTCACTTTAGCTCGATATGACCACCTTTTGCCTTGACTATAGCCTTCAAACGGTCAAAAAATGAGTTGCATGCTGCACGAATGTGATCTTGAGGTATTTTGGCCCATTCTCGTATAATCGCTTTTTTCAGCGCATCCATACTAGCATATTTTTTAATCCTCACCTTGCTCTCCAAAATGGACCAGATGGAATAGCCATTGTGTGGACGAAATGAAGTGTGGAACATGATTTTTTAACCATTCTTGGTTCACACGAGCTTTATGAGACGGTGCCGAGTCCTGTTGGAACGTCCATGGTCTACGACCGAAATCTTTGCGTGTCCACGGCTCTAAAGCAGCTTCTAAAACATTTTCCCGATAATAAGTCGCATTCACTTTGACACCAGGCTCGATAAAAAAGATTGGAGTGCGTTCATCAGCGGTCACTGCTGCATTCTCACCAATGGTTCGTCTATTTGGTGGTTGAAAACATTGCAAAAGAAGCACCGTAAGATAAGAAATTAAAACATTCCCAGTACAGTCGGTTCTACGTTACTGGAACGAACCGGATTTAAGTATATCAGACTACGGACTGTCACTCCAGCGGTATTTCCCGCACCTATATGGGAAATATTTGTGCTGCTGCAGCAATATAACAACTTGAATAACATGAAAACGGAAGGACTCTTTGATTTAGTAGGCCTTTTCTGTCCCTGGGACATGTTCCTAACATCCAATATCCATAGCAAAAACTCCCGGTTTGCCACATTCCTAACAGTGTCCGCAAAATATTTCCTGAAGAAAATATAATTCAGAAACAGCCAAAACAATCTATTAAAGTAGAGGAAACAGTGCACGAGTGCGAGCTGAAGCCTATGCCTCCTTTACTGTCCCAACCAATTGGAGGTCATCATCTGCGTGATACTTTTTTTCTTTTGCAACATGTCAACAGGTGAGAAGGTTCATCAAGTAAGCGAGCACTTCAAGCACGTGAAGACCACTCGTGAGGTAGGAATCCTTACTTGTCTAATAGGATAGGGAGAGGATAAATGGCTGGCCTTGCCAGAGGCCCACTTGGACAAATATTCAAAATTCGTACGTTGTGATGCATGGGGAAAAAAGAAAAACCAAAGAAAAGGAACCATATAGGTGGAAAAAAGAAAAAGTCTCTTTGGATGACAACCAACAGTGGCGAATTACGTTCGTATTAATCGCTTCGAGCTACTGAGGAAATTCACCAGATATGTGATATTTAAACCCGCAATATCCGCAGGTGTAGCGAATAAGTGAGAGCACAGATGTCTAAATCTTTGCCCGACGAGATCAAGGCAGCTGAGAAGAAGGTGACGAGAAGGTTTCAACTCATCCTCCAGACAGCTTCTGCAGAAAGGACTTGAAGCAATTCCAAGTCTCACCGCAGGGAAATCTAACGGACAATATTTGGTAAGGATACCTACCGAATTCGAGAGCAGCGGCTTTGTTAGTCTTAAAAGTACTCGCCACTTTGTCTGTCTACCAATGCACTGCAACTTACCCTGCTCTGAATTTGCCTACACATTCAGCGCTCAGTGGCTAGGAATATGTTACAGCTAACCCATCTCTGCTCATGGGTAAAACTGAAAAACAACTTCTGGCGAACTCTACTAAGCGAAGTCGTTGTGTGCTCTAATACCATAGTGAACAGGTACAAAGACTGCCATAGAACAGCTAAATAAACGACAAAATTTGGGCTGTACCCACTTCTAGTATGGACTTCTCTTCAAATTTTTATACAAGTAGTAGCATCTTCCAGATGTATAACTACTGAGAGGGTTAACTTAGTGCAGGGAGAAGGTTAGCCTTAGCCGGACAAAACTGTTTGCTTATCAGTTCAGAGGTAAGAATATTAAGTCACTAGATAGGAGCTGACATTATTCAAGTCATTCATTGGCTGCCTGACTAGCCACAATCGACTGTGCTGGCGTGTTTGGAGATAGATTTCCAGTCTAGGTGAGACATTAACTGCTTTCCTTCAAATGCTGTACATTCGAACCTGTTACATTTTTATAATTTGAATGATCTTATTTGATTCATTCAGGATTTCACTCACCTGGCTGCCTTGGTCTTAAATTAAAATAACCTGTGAAACCAATTATCCAAGACCGCGCTGACCGTTTCTAGCTCCAAAACCAAAAATGATGTTGACGATACGCGCTTAAAAAGACTGAAATATGTTCAGGTTTCCTGTAAGACAACAGTTCTTTAGAGGATCTCGTACCACAGATCGATCGATTGCATAGTTTATCGATAACAAGACCCAGAGAATCTTCTTCATAGATGCTTTTCAAGTTAGAGGCGAAGTTGGAGGAGGTGGGGGAGACGTTTTCAGTTGAGAACTTTCCAATAACTTTGAATTTATTTTGTCGAGTCCCTGCAGTATTTTTAAACATAGGGAGTTGCTACCAATAAGGTAGTCGATGGGCTGTTGATTAGCTCCATATCCTTCAAGGAAATGAAACCTTATTCTGCAAGCTAATTGGAAATCAAGGTTCTGGGCACTCTGACTGTATGATGTGATTCCAATTAGTTGGCTAATGTCTCAAATTCCTTTCCTATTTCGCTGCGAAGCTAATAACATTACTTTTTGGCTTATACTTCTTTCTGCTGCTTTCTATTCTTAGACGGATGAGCCACGAGGAAGCTCAGCGAGTGCTGAATCTGAGTTATAAGGCTTTTTTGAAGACGAGTGGATCGCATATGGCCAAATGAGCTTCTGTGGTCAATAGAGACGCATTTAGTGGTGGACGCCTTAACTAAACAACGTCCGTTGGGCAGACATGCAGTGAGGCTCAAAAATACTTTGAGCTGCTTCGGCAGTAGTGGAATAAAGTATACTCGTCTATTCAGAAGCTTAATATGGTTTTTATTAGCTCTGACAATATGGACCATTGACTTAAATTTCAAAAAGGAGTTGCAAGCTTATGAAAGCTCTGATTTCCTTATCAAACTTCATTAGCCTTGCTAGCCGCTCTTCTAGGTATATAATTTTAAAACCAATACCATATTTTAAACCAAAACAAATAATTTTGGAAAATTTGTTAGGAATATTTTTATATACATTTTTTTTTGTTTTTATTTTTTTTATAAGTATAAATACATGCAGAATTGTAAGAAGAAAAAATAATATAAACTACTATAATGAGCCAACACATAGCCGCACTACAAAAATGCAAACAAGCAACAAATTCATGTAAATATCTATACACAAATACGTACCATGGCAGACGTGCCACAACACCACCTCTATTGCCACAGCCAAGTGCCACGCCGAAGCATATCAGTTTTCCTCACAGCTAGGCATTTTCCATACACCGGCTGCAGATTTAGCCAAGAACTGTTGCTTCCTCGCTATCTTGTCATTATTTGCAGTTGCTGTTCTAAAGGGAGCTATTGACTTTGCGGTAAGGAGAGGCTGGCTGCCATTGTTGGCTATCAAAGCTGAGTGAATTTGTATGTTCACAGTTTAAGAGAAAAAAATCAGAAAAAAAAACCAACAGCAGAGCAAAAACTCTAGGGAAGAACCTAGCAGTGTAAAAAAAGAAAAAATGTCGTCAACGCCACTACCGTCGCCGAGACAACGCGCACTAGACAACGACTAGGGATGGCCACGAGACTTCGGGGTTGATGCTATTGATTGTGACAAAGTACAATACTTGAAAAAAAGGTACTGATTTTCCTCCCTCAGTATTCTAAACGTATTCAGATGCTTCCAGTCCTCTTTTAAATTCATAAATTTTCTAAATAAATGCATTCTACCACAAATAATGCCTTGCGAGGGCTGGGTAAACTTTCATCAGTCAATTTTGAGACAAAAGAAGTTTAGATATTTGGAGGTGGGTAAAGGTTAACCAAACTTGTTAAAAGTCTATCTGCGGGAAACATAATAAAATGGAGGTTGGGTCGGATCAAGATTTGGCACTTAAAACATGAGAATTATAAAGATTCCATAACCTGTAATTTGATCTCTGCCGCGGTTAAAAACCCATTCGAGTGGTTGCCATGTTAAGTAAGAAGACAGTTTTACTTAGCAGGCTATAAGGTAACACAGTGATTAAGAGATATTTTATGGGTGAGACTAAGACCTCAAAGCTAACCGCCCGCAAAAAACCTTGAACACTTATAATTCGTTGGTTTCGAAGGCACGAGGACGCCCAAAAGTGCCCTGGCTAGACCAAGTCAGCATTCACCTGAAAAAGATGCACGTAAACAACTGGAAACAGACAAAAATCGTGACGCCTGGAAAAAAATTGTTAATAAAGCTAAAGCTTATTCCGAGCTGCCTGATGATGGTGAAAAGCCGAAGGTATCCGGAAATTTTAGGGATGTTTCAACTTCTTTCTTACAAGGATTGTAGGTATTTTAGGGATAGCAAACTTTCAAGCAAAGTAGGTTCAGAGGAAATATTTGGCCGTGATAGTGTTATTGAAGATTATGTATCAGTTCGAGTGTGAATATTTTGGATAAGTTTTGTTCATCTACTATCCAGACTATTTTTCGCCACATTTGAATGGCGATAGCCCCTCAGATCAGGTAAGATCATCTCTTAGAAGGATGGCGGCCATTTATTCGATGTGTGAAAAGAAAATACCCCCAAGCACTCATAGGTTTTCTAAGCAGGGAAGACGTTCTTAATACTATTTCAGTTTCTTCTTCTTTTCAGCGATGACTTGAACTCCACTTTTCTGAGGTGAGGTTCTTTGAAGTTTATAAAAATTAAAGCTCGATTGATGGGATGATTGCAGAAGGTTCATTGGTTTAAATGCTCTAGAACCGAGCTAGACCTCTAGCTATTTTCCTGGTATATTTCAGGCATTGCTACTTTAGAACCTTTAGAACGGCCACTGTAGCCAATTGGGTTTATGCATGACTACCATTCGGTTGGTTGGTTGGTATAGGTGCTGTCTGAGTGACTTATCCCAAACCCAATTAGGGTAACAGGTGTCGTTCTATTTAGTCACACCATCTTGATTTCACTATAAAACTGCCTATGCCGTCTATTTTATTGACTGAAATTTCTACTCCCCAGAATACTGTGTCGTAGAACACCCAGACTTCGGCACTTCACACAGGTGGTGAAACACACAGGTGGTGATTGCAGCTTTTACATCTATTGTTGTACGGCCACCCCATCTTTCTAGCATGGCCTTCCAAGGGCCAGTGGCCGGTCGTTGTTGACATAATTCTGAGGATTCTGCTCTTGGCTTTTTCAACAGCTCGTCAGCTCTGGACCTGTTTTAATCTGGCCACGCTTCCTTCGCTATTTTGCAGTGATCGGTGTTGGCCAGTCTGTCAACAGCCTGCTTCTGAAATTTCGAAAAAATCTCCCTTTTGTAGAAGCTTCGGGGGCAGCCCACGTCTTCCACTTCGGATACTCTAGAAGAAGGATTCTGTCTTGCCATTCAGTAGGGTCCGGATTTGAGATCCGTTGAGATATTTCAAATAGCTGTTGCCTCTCAGAAGCCAATTGCAAACCTCCAAGTGTGTTTCTGCCATGAAAAAGCTCCTTATAAACAACCATCTGCCGGAGGCGACATAAAACTCATAAAACATCAAGACACACATCATAAATTGAAGGAGGAGGTCGGCTAAAATACCAACGAAGGATGTTAGAGCCAATTATAAATATTTATAAAAAAGCTTCGGCAATTTTTTCCATAAAACAGCGAAATTTGTGAGGCCCATGACACAACTGATACAAAATGGAATGGAGGTTGGTACGTCCAAATCAAAACTTACATGGTTACATTTAATTAAGATCGGGAATGAGCATTTGCCTGTACACTCATCCCTAATGACGACCTTAAAGTTGCCAACATAACCTCTTTCTTGTGTAACTTAACCTCAAACCTTTTGAGTGCGGTGCTAGGCAGCCGACATACAGAGCGGCGTTGCTGTCAGCTGAAGCGAACATTCTTTGGCGCGAAAGTGTTCGCTGGTTGCTTCTGCCTATGTTGGTGTTGCTGTCGGTGGCAACCTTCCTGGGTGTTGGTTGTAGTTGTTGTTGTACACGCTGAAGATTACCGCTATCATTGAATGTACTTGAACCACGGCAAGCAGGCAAACGAGCAGCCAACTAGCCAGCCACCTAGACAACTACCACTACCACCCGCCTTTTTGTTGCTTTGCCCGCGTTGTAACATTTGCCGCAGTTGCACTTCTCACCGATCTCGGTTGTCGGTCGCAGGCGCTCCATAGTGGCTGTTGCTGCTGCTGCTGCAGAGACTACTGTTGTTGCCGCCGGTTTTTTAATGAACGTCGTTCTATTTTTCGCTGATCTTTCGCCACTAATAGCAAACAAACTCAACCGTCAGACTGCAGCCACAAAAGACGCTTACAAACTACGCTTAAGTGATTGTCAAGTTGGGCTTTTAATTTATCATCCATAGACAAGACAACGCTGAAAACATACTACACTGAGAAGACAAAGAGTATAACCAGGTACTGCTGTATTTATACGTATATATGTGTGTGTATTGGTGTGTGTGTACCTGATGGTTCTTCTACCGAGGCAGACGGGACCTGGCAAACGCACCGACGACACTCTGGCCAGTGCTGAGGTTGCCACAAGTGGTACTTGCAACCTGGAGCCACACTTGCCGTTGTTGGTGCCTGTTGCCGAGGCTGCTGCGGCTGCTGTTGCCGCTGTCGCTGCTACTGCGCTTGGGTGATCGCGTACATCGCCATAAAGTTCTGCATTCCGGCATAATTGATTTTGAGCTAAAGTCGCTAATAAATCGTAACTTTATCGCGTTTTTCTCTTGTTCATATCGTGCAACGCTTACGTACTTCACTACTCTGTGCTGCTTGCCCACCTCACCCCATCTCTTTTTCCGCCACTCGGTCAAGGCTTATTTGTGCTTCAGCTGCGGCAGTTTGCTATTGATTTCACCCTGTCGTACTTGCTATCGTCCCCTTTGGTATGGGCTAACGGGTGGGCCAATGCCCGACGAACAGTAGCCGGTGTTCAACAAGCCAACAAGTGGCCTCCCACAACCACAACTGGCCGCAGATACAACAGTGGAAGTTTATTTTATTGCCGTCAAACAACCAACAGCTTATCGCTATGCAGAATAACGAACAAAAAAAACAGCTCAGATTTCACTGCTGTTCATTGTGGAAATTAATGATTCTTCATCGTATCGATTAAAAGTTGGCAGCAGGACTAATCTCGGGTGAGCAACTAAAAATATTCGATATTTTGAAAAAGGTATGAAATATGCGAAAAATGGAGGAAGAAACTAATATACAGGAATAAAGAAATTTGGCTTTTGTTTTTTCGGACGACAGAATGTTCTTAGTCTGGTAAATCTTTAAAATCATGGAAGCCCCGGACGGTTAGTTGAGGACAAGTGGAAGACTTTTGTATCAGGAGGCTTCAAAGAGAAAATAATACAAATTATCATACAATCATCGAAAATCATACACCTTTAACAAATTCTGGAGACTGAGCAATGTTAGCCATCTGTTACAGGCTAAGGTTTGGCAGTCTCAATTCTTGTTTATTGAAAAAGGGGAAGTTTTGAAGTGCGCTTTTTTTGTTATGATTACATTAGTAAAGCTGCTATCAAGGGGTTTCCCTTCGGAAACTTACATGCGTTCGTAAATGAGTGAAAATAAATCTTTCATTTTTCTATCAATAAACCTGATAAGGATGTGCTTGATCATTGCGGTAATGTAGGTACCTGTAATAGGGCCACATACGAACTCGAACTTGGAGTTCCTTAAGTGGTTGGTTGGTTGCTTCGTCTAAGTGGTGATTCTCCAGGAATCCAATTAGTGCGTCCGTACCAATTTGTTGCTAGATCCTCGCTGCCAACAAGTTATGTGAATTGTTTTTCCACGACTATATCCAGCTGTGCGATTGAGAAACGTCATTAGATTGTTTACGTCTATACCAGCCAGCTCTATGAGGTTCGCAAAAAGCGGTTTGCCATGGGCTAAGATCCTCGCCTTACATAAGGCAGGACATTCGTAGAAAAAGTGGAAGATGGTTTCCGTTTTTCTCCGGTTGATTGAAACTATGACAGTATGTCCTGTAAGGGATGGCCATTTTGCATGCTTGCTCACCTATGGAACTGAAGCCTAACCGCTGTGAGTCTGCAGGCATCGAAACTTTTTTTTAACTGTAAATTGTTTGAAAAAAGGTTTAAATATTATTTGATAATTGTGATAAAAGCGCATGTTATCAGGACATATACACAGAATAAGCCGTGGCCACCGTAGTCGAATGGGTTAGTGCGTAGGTTCGAATGTGCGTGCATGAAACAGCGAAATCATAGACAAATTAAAAAAAAAAAATAGAAAAATTCTATTAGCTGCGGCTCAACGGCAGTTCATGGCAAACCTCCTAGTGTGTTCTGCCATGAAAAAAATCCTCATAAAAAAAATACTTGGTCGCAAAACGTTGTTTCGAGAACAACGTGCTTAACTCGCCAAATGTACGGCTCCGATTGTTTGAGACGCTTACGATGTTTCGCGTTTTTCGACCCCTATTCGCTTCCTATTGCAAAAATAACTTCTTCCTCAGGAATTCAACAAATGTTTACCATACAAATTTGCACTTTTGGTAGATCGATTTTTTCTTTTTATTTCCTTTAATACTAAAGCCTTAATCGCTGTACTGTGAATGGAACCATCGTGACAACTTAGGATTTATTTCTGAGAGGGTTAGTCCAGAGCATTTGGGATATCTCTTTAGTAGAAAGTACGACCAGTATAAGATATTGGAAAAAGTTCCATATAAAACTAATGGGCAAACCGCGTGTGGGATTTTGTGCGTATCCTGTTTATATGTTTGCGTAGGTGTCGACTTTAGGAGCTTATTGCTTATTGCTTACTTACCCAATATGGCCACTCAAATAATGCAGAAACACTAAGTTTTTATAGATTCTCTAGTTGTGGGAAATTAGTAGTAGCTGCTTAAAGTGGCTAATGGACAAAAAATGCTTCAAGAATTAATCTGCTCAGTTTTTAACACACTTTTATTAGGTCGGGTTGTATGTATGTATGTATGTATGTATGTAACGGAATCTTTGAGCTTAATTTTCACTGACTTCTAAAAATCTGATCGACTTGAAATTTTGCACACCTATCAAAGACCGATGACAATGCAATAATTTGATAAAAATTTTCCATTATCCTTATTAGGATTGCCAGGATTAATATTTTCTTTTTTTACCCGTGGGCAGTAAGGTGAATTTGGTTGTAAAATGAAAAATCTTTATTTATTCTTGTAAATCAATTTCATCCCCTTCAAAACAATCCCCTCTCGATGAAATACACTTATGCCAACGATTTTTCCAATCCCCGAAACATGCCAAATAGTCCATTTCCGGTATAGCCATCAGCACCTTCTTCGATTCAGCTTTTATCTCCTCAATCGACTCGAAACGCGTTCCCCGGAGTGGTCTCTTGAGTTTTGGGAATAGCCAGAAGTCACACGGAGCCAAATCAGGCGAATACGGTGGTTGCGGAACGATATGCGTGGAATTTTTGGCGAAATGGTCACGAAGAACGAGTGCAGTGTGAGACGGTGCATTATCGTGATACAATAATCAAGAGTAATTGGCGCGTACACTTCTGTTAGGTGTTTGGCCGAGCTGCTCCTCCTATATGTGGTGTGACGTCTTAGATGTTGTTCCTTACTAACAGTATGGAGGGACCTACAGTTTCAAGCCGACTCCGAAACGGCATATATTTTTATGATGAGCTTTTTCATGGCAGAAATACTCCTCGGAGGTTTGCCATTGCCTGCCGAGGGGCTGACCGCTATTGATAAAAATGTTTTTCATTAATTATTGTCTTTCACCGACGATTCGATACCAACAACCTCTCTGTCATAATTCCGAATAGGTAATCACGCACCAACCCATTTGGCTACGGCGGCCGCCAATCGGTGCATTATCGTGATGCAAAAACCGTGCATTTTGCTTCACTTTCATAACCTGTACATAGGTACATAGGCAGAATGAATGATTGTAATATTTACTATATCAAGCATCCTACGCTTTTAACTCTAATTTGAATTATTCTATTTATATCTTAATTTTTGTTATAATTCTGTTGTGAGGTAGTTGACTATGACTGATCGTTCAATTTGCTATTACTTCATTATAGGTCTCTTTGTCATTAAAATTTATTTGATACTTTTTAGTTCGATTGGCAATAAAAGCGTGTTATTTAGTTGTTTTAAACTATTTTTTATTTTACCGTAATGTGTAGAAGTTGGCTTCAGTACACATAGAGGAACGGAAGTATTAGTTACTTTTGATCAGAGGGCGAGTACTGACTTAAAACCCCTAATTGAAAGTTCATCCGGAATGCCAGTTCAGAAAGAAGGACAAGCCAGCCGCTGTCTCGAACTACTGCAAACTAACGTAACCTGATGAAACTTTATTTTAGATTTAAGGGAAGTTTATATATTAAATCATCGAAAAACCCAGCTAGCAGTTAAAAAAATGCGATTATTATTTTAATTAATTTTATTTTATCTCAATTTAATTCACATTATTTTGCGCTATTTTATTTTATATCATTTTATGTGATTTAAGTTTTTTATTTCATTATATTTTGCTCTATTTTCTAATTTTATTTTATTTTAATTTAATTTACTTAACTTTGTTCTATTTTATTTAAAATTATTTAATTTTATTTACTTGGTTCTATTTTTTTGTAAATTTTTTTTTCAATATAATTTTAGTAGCACTATTTTTCATTTGATTTTCTTTTAATTTTATTTTATTTTATTTTATTTTATTTTATTTTATTTTATTTTATTTTATTTTATTTTATTTTAATATATTTTATTTTGTTTTATTTTATTTTATTTTATTTTATTTTATTTTTTATTTGTTTTGTGTTTTTGTTCAAACATCCCATTCTTTGGGAGTCACTTACACAACTGGGCGGCAGCTTAGCTGCAAGTCAGATGTTTACACTGTATTAATAAAATTTTAACTATCGTACACTAAATTAAAATAGAACTAAGAGGTACTGGTGTGAATATTGTAGCAATAAATATATACTAATTTACTGAAGGAAATTTCTTATTATGTGACAAGAATTCAGCAGAGCCGCTTTTTGAAGGTCATAGATAAGGTGCTTCTCCAATTTGAGCTTCTTGAGGTTTTCCGTCAGATTTACGTGAATGAGTTCGTGGGCCAATATGATCAGTGGCAATGTAAAGACCTTTCTGCTGATTTTCTCTGTGTACGTTTTATGGATATTTTTGTTCAATGGGACACCAATGTCTATGACAAACGCAGTGTTGTAATTTTTATTTACCACAAATATGCCAGGTCTATTATGAGTTCTTGTGGTATTCGTAAGGATTGTTCTGTCATAATAGAGAAGCATGTCCTTATCTTCATGCACTGGTTCTGGAACATATATGTAATAGGGTGTCTTCTCACGGTGAAAATCGTACATTTGAGCAAGTCGTAGGTGTATAATTTTTGCAACATCGTTGTGCCGTTTAAGGTAGAAGGAGTTTGTTAATAGCGTACACCCAGCTAAAACATGGTTTAGAGTTTCGCCGTGGTCGCCACATCTACGACATATGTCTGCCGCAGCATTGGGCTCTCTGATGACGTACTTTACATAATTTCGCGTGGGTACTACTCCATTTTGCATAGCAAATACAGCACTTTCTGTTTCCGCGAAAATTCCTTTATTGATTAGCCATAAGTGCGACAGTTTCGCGTCGACATGCGGGCTTTTCAATTCGATGTTATGTACGCCATGTATGGGCATTCGTGACCATTGTTCAACTTTGTCCATTTTTGTTGTAGTCTTCCTGCTGTTAAACTCGTGCATCATTCTAAGAGGTGTAAATTTATCATCAGCTGCACTGACGGCATGGTGAAGTGCAGAGTTTCCGGCCTTTCCATAGAAGTAATTTCTAAGTTTCAGGATCAGCTTGTCGCGTAGTGCTCCCACGTCAATTGCACCTCTACCTCCTTCTTTCCTAGGCAGTGCAAATCTCAGTACAGAGCTTTTAGGATGATGACATTTATGTTTGGTCATTATTGTCCGCATCATGCGTTCCAATTTGTTCAGTTCAGTTGTTGACCATTTTACTATGTCAAAACTATACGAAATTACAGGTATTGCAAATGAGTTGATAGCTCTAATCTGGTTATTGCCATTCAGGTTTGTTTTGCGAAGTATGTGGAGGCGTCTTTTGTACTCGGCTATAAGCTTATATTTTTTTTATTTTTTTTTATTTTACTCTATTTTCCCTTATTTTATGATTTTATTGTTATATTTGTTTTGTTTGGTTTAACTTTTTTATATTTCTATTTTTTCAATTATTTTGTTACATTTGAATTAAAATCTTTTTATATTACTTTATTTTATTAAATTTTTTTGATTGTTTTACTCTTTTAATTTAATTTAATTTTGTATTTTACTTCAAAGTTTTTATTAGTTATTGTTTTATTTATTTGTTAAGCTCTCCAATATTTTCAATTTTATTTGAATTTATTTTTTTATTTGAAAATTTGTTTTCTTTTTCATAAATTTTTTTTGTTGTAACTTTTTTTCCTATTTTCTATTATTTTATTTTATTATTTTAAATGCATTCTTTTAAATTTGTTTCTAAATTTATAGGTAATAGCCTTTAATTACTATTTTACTTTTTTTTTTTCTTAG
Organism: Anastrepha fraterculus; assembly: GCA_037575425.1. Classification (NCBI taxonomy): domain Eukaryota; kingdom Metazoa; phylum Arthropoda; class Insecta; order Diptera; family Tephritidae; genus Anastrepha; species Anastrepha fraterculus. The sequence goes on from JAYXIM010042699.1 coordinate 24,861, forward strand.
GATATCAGTTAAACGCCATAAAATCACTACTTTGATCATTTGGTTCAGTGAAGTCTTTATATCAAATATTTCCCAAAACTCAATTTAATCAAATTTCATTCCTTTTAATACCTAAATATAAGTGCACACTTTTTTATGGCTACCTAAATGCCGTTAGCTGAAAAATTAAACAAGTCGCAGTCAAAGTTTCTAAACGAACAAGAACTTTGTTTGAATTATAATTTCAGTCACATAAATCAAATGTATTTATTGTGGCGGAAAGCGCATACACTCACACCTGTACATATGAAACCACATACAGGCATTCCTCCATATACTCCGAGAGTAAAGGAGGATACACAAATTCATAAGCCAACTTAATCCACTGCGGCGTGGGACCAGTCAGCAAATGTTGGGTTGGCAAATCAACCATTTGTATGTATCTGGTACACTTTACTGTCCCCCTCTTCCGCGTCCACTCACTCTGCCCGCTGCCTCTTAGCAATATAATAAAAGTATTTCCTAAATCTGCTTGCCCAGTTGCCAGTTGGAATGGATAAAACAAAGAAACAGAAAACTTTTCGGTGAAGCTACCTGCGCCAATTTATATTAATTTAATATGTACGCCCGCCAAACCAATAAAGCTGCTACATTTTACGCTCATTTTGGGTTAAGTCATCGGTGGAACTGTGTGCGGTATCACGGCCAACTGCGCTGTTGCCTCCGCCTGCCGCTACCGTCGTCGTCGTCGTAGTTGGTGCAGTGGCGACGAGGGCGGCTTAAATCAAAAGTTTTAACCTGAATCTTAAGTACCGGATTAAAAATCAAGAGCACAGATCGAGAAGTGAATTGCGTTCGCAATCGTCACTCGGCTATTGAAGAATGAGCGCAACGTTGGGCACGGCGAAGGAGGAGTAAATTAAATGTTAAACAGTGTTGCTTACAAATTAACAGGAAATATATTTCAAAATCTCAAAGAACAAGCGAATACCTTTTTTATCAATGAATATTAGTTGGCATTCAAAAATAGAGAAGGGAGGAGGGCGAGGTGTGCAACAAGACAAGGAAACGAAATGTGTTTGAATATGCAGTTATGACAGGTAGAATTTGAGTGCAGTGGAGAAGAAAATATTTTTGGCTTTTTAAGGCTGAAGTGTGGAAGCAACATGAAACTGAGTTGTAAAAACTTAAATTTTTTCTTAATGCTCTGCACATTTTCGAGCTTCATGCGGATTGGATTTTTCTGCACTGAGTTTCAAATAAAGTTAATTCAAACTTAGTCATATTAGGAAATTAATCACTTTGGAGGATTTTATATTACACTATACATTTTGGTCTTCGAGTTGGTGCCAAAAAATCTGAAGCCTATTAGAAAATCCTGTGGTGTTTCAGAAAAGTTGTTAACTTCAACCGTTTGTGGGTCTGAAACGTTTAAAAGGATCGCCTATCTGAAGTAATGTATCTCTTGAGCTATAATAGTTCCATTTCTGTTAGTTTCGTTATGCTTGCATAGGACACTTCAT
>JAYXIM010042700.1:0-45889 GCA_037575425.1 Anastrepha fraterculus
AAAAGCCACGTGCAATATATGCAAAAAAAGTATTTGTGGTGAACACAAAGTTGAACTTTGTGTCTCATGTAGAGAAAAGGCTATTTACTAAAAAAACTTTTTTATATTATATTATTTGATTTATTTTCTTTAAATGTTGTATATGAAAAAAGCAACTTTTATTTTTATTTGTTAGTTTTTGTTTTTATAAAAAGTTAATTATTTTTAAAAGACCAAAAAAAAGAGTACAAACTCATATTGAATTTAAGAGAGAAAAAGACTATTTATTTTTGTATTTAATTTTTTTTCATTGTTTTAAATAAAAAATGCAACTAAAAAAAGAGTTTTCTTATTTTTATTTTTAAAAAGTATTTTTCTAGAATCTTCATAAAAAATAGGTCGCCGATCCGACGAAGAGTATCTTTAATGTACTAAAATGAAGAGTAACCATCCAGGGTTAAGACTCGTTATATAGACTCACTTTTGCCATTAAATGCCCTTGTGCTCACCTACGGTAACGTCCGCGAGCACAAAATACAGTAACAGAGACTTCTGACCAAAAACTCTAAGGTCTTCTCATACAAAGCCCTTAAACTGAATCTTATTTATCACCACCTGATCGAACTGGTAACGTTTCCTGCAATGATACTCAGAGAGTCAGGTTTTCGCAGAACGAGGTCCATTAGAGATGAGTCGGCCAGTACTAATAAATAGATAGCAGAAAAAGTCACCAAGTCTGTAACGGACAATTCATACTTCACCATCCATGGTGAATAAAGATGAAAACTCTCTGTGCGCTGAAGAGTTCAAGAAGGGATTGGAAAAGTGCGACTATAGAAGAATTGGCTGCAGGTGAGTAAGTAAGACATGGAAAAATCGCGAACATTCTGAAAGCGAAAGTGTTAGATAATTGAGAAGTGTGTAAGATTTGAAGAAATATAGTTGTGAGTAGAAAATAGCCGATAGTAATGTACCACTACCAGTAATACCATCCCTTGGAATCCTGGAATACCATCTGCCCTTATCTTGTCAATGGCCATCTCTCAGTCAGGACAACAGGGGAAATGAACTAGCGCACGAACTGGTTAGGGCAGGAGCCTGTCTGTATGTTCTTTAGCGGTGGCACAGGGACAGCCTCTTGGTCTAGTCCAAAATGCAAATTTTTGTTTCTCTTTCGTCGACAAATAACGAGGCGACGAAAGATATTCAAGAGTATCAAATAGCAATTTTACGTATAATTTCCTTACCGATGGGTCCAAGGAGGAAATAGGTTCTGGAGCCGCATGGTACTTAAAGATAGTTTTAAGTATCGTTACGCTATGGGAGGAATGTCAACTGTTTTCCGAACGGAAATGTTTGCCATCCTGAAAGTACCAGAATAAATAATTGAGAGAAGATGAAGCGGAAAAGAGATTGGAGCCTTGAATGAACGTCAAGCTGCATTGAAAGTCCTGCAGAAGATTGTTTCAAAGATAATGTAAGAAGAAGCTTAATTCTGTTGCAAGACAGACATTTATATGGGTTGCAGAACACCGCCGCCGATTATTTCGACAACTGCAGATCCGCAGTGACCCCACAGGGACCAGAACCAATAATCGGAATCAGTTCTACAGGAATCATGAATTTTCGAAAAAGCTGCAGAGCTACAAAGTGTTTTGTGACAAGCTCGATGAGAAAACTGTCGAATTTTCTTCTAAAACTTGGTAGAAAAACGTTCGGTTGACGGTTGGTATTATTTCAGAACACAATCCATGAGGTCAGCATATGACCTCCTTTGGAATCATTGAGGAGCCGATTTGCCTGTCTTGCTTAGAGGAGGCGGATAGCACTGAGCATTTTCTCTGTGAGTGTCCTGCCTTTGCTATACCAAGGCTGCGAGTTTTGAATTTCAATGTCATGAGAGTAAGTAATATTGATAATCTTATACTGGATGACATTTTCAGATTATCGAAAAATGTGGAAAATTCTAACAGGACTAGCTACCATTATCTCTGCCTCTATTATATATATTATATCTCTTTGTCTCTGCCAATTTTCTTCTTTTTTCCTACCATTCTCTCGGTGCTTCTTGGCTCGCCATTTTCAAATTTCTATTTTATCAAATAGCAAGAGAGCTTTGTTTCAATTATTGCAGAACAAAGGCTATAGAACGGCCAAGTAGACAAATTGCAGCTGTTTTTGGAAACGGATTTGCTATCAAGGAAATAACAGGCAGGTATTCCGTATAAATAAGGTTGGCCTGCAACAGGATCTGATGCAACTTTTGCCTGGATGATAGCGAGGAAACTCTCAAGTATTTCCTGTGAGAATGTGCAAGCCGAATTTTTTAAGATCTGGAATAGTAGATTAATGGGTGATCAGAGTAAATTTATAGAAAAGTCGGAAAGAGTTCAATAAGCAGAAAAAAAGTCAAAGATTATATTCTTTAATCACTAAGTTCAACATCGCCCACCCTACTCTTGAAAATTCGAGAATCGAATATTACACCACAGCTCGAATGACTAAGAAAAATTTATTGAACAAGTTATGACAGATATTCAACTGCAAAATAGCAAAAAAAAAAATTTAAATAAAATCATATAGAGCAGTTCAACAGCTTTGCGTAAAAATATTCCCATGGAATTAATTGAGGAGATGAGCCATAGCGGAGGCGAAGCTGACCAACGAAGCAGGTTATTAATATTCATAATTCGCGGAATAATTGGCTCAAAAATAAAAATAAGAGAATTAAATATGAAAACAACAATCAACAATATCGCATATGACAAAGAGATATTAAAAAGCAACAACACCAGAGCAGCAGAGCAAATATAATATCAAAGCTTCACATGTGAATCTTCAAGTGCAAATTAGCCAAAGACTGAACGATTTAAATGAGCTGCTAACCACAGTTTTTTATGTTGCCGATTTATTTTATTTTTTTTTGTTTTTGCTTCTCGATTTAAAATCTTCGCAAGTAGGTATCAAAAACATTGTTCGCAGAAACAGAGATAAATACAATGAAGATCAGTAGTGATTTGTGTTGTTCGTGTGTTGTTAACAAGATCAACTGGCATAAATGAACAAACATATGGATGTATGTATGTATATTAGGGAGGGTTGCATTTTTTCTTACTACTTCTTTGGTCCCTGATGAATTCTATTCACAATTCTCTTCCAAAATGTGTACCTACTCTAAAACGGATTTCGGGTCTACTTATTTTTAATTTTCGTTATTAATAACCAAAAAATTAAAAAAAAATTCTTATTAAAATTTATTGTAAAAATTAAATTAAATTTTAAATTCAAAAATTTTTTTTTCAAAATTTTTAATAAATTTTTTTTTTTTAATTTTTTATAAAATTTTTTTTTAATTTTTTATAAAATTTTGTTTTTTAATAAAACTTTTTTTATTAATTTATTTTTATTTTTTTTTGAAAGAAAATGTACATACTGTATGTATGTATATGTACTTTTGAGTACAAAAAATTCATTTGTGTTTTTTGTTTTAATACAAAATTCAATACAAAATTCAGCCAATGCAGTTTTCCTACTTGAGCCTAATATAAAATATATTAAAAAAAAAATTTGTTGTCACGCAGTGTAATAATATAGTGGGAATGATTCTTTCTGAAACATCCTACTGCTAGAGTTTTTTATTATAAAGTATTTTTATGTTTTTTTATATATATTTTTTAATAATTTAAAATAAAAGGCCGCTATAAGTAGTCTTTTTTTTAATTTAAACTAGGGAAAATCAGGGACAAATACCCAATAACGGCGGAATTTGAACAAAGTAAAAAATAAATTTAAAAATAAAAAATATATTTTTTTAAATAACAAAAAAATGTAAAAAAAATTTAAAAATTAAAAAAAATAGAAAAAAAAATTTTTTCCTACTCAAAAACTGCATAAAAATAAAATAATTAATTGGCGCGTACACTTCCGTTAGGTGTTTGGCCGAGCTCCTCTTCCTATTTGTAGTGTGCGTTTTGATGACATTCCTCTAATGGAGGGGCTGACAGTTTTAATCCCACTCCGAACAGTAAATGGTTTTTAAGAGGAGCTTTTTCAAGGCAGAAATACTTTATTTTCTATAATTTGATGTTCATGCACAGAAACTTTAGCCTACGCAATCCTAAATGGCAGTCACGCACCAACCCATTCGCCCACGGCGGCCAAAACCTACATTCAAACCTCTTATGTACCAAAAAATTTAACCACAATAAAACAAAAATCAAAAATAATTTCTTGAGAATTAATAAATAAAATTAAGCATAAGTGGACTCCAAATCCACTTTCAAGCTACGCTTCTGGAGACTTTTTTCTTCAGAACTGCCAGCAGAATACTTTAATCCCCAAAACAAAGTCGGCTATATATTCAAGAGCAAATTGACCCGCCCTAATTCACATATAAATCAACAAAAACAATAAAAAAAACCTACAGCATCAGCAGCAGCAACGAATTACTCAAACTTCAGTCGATCATTTACTCAACTAAGTAAGCAACTCCGTTGAAGTTGATATAAAAAGGCGTTTCACAAAATATTTGCGGTTGCATAAGAAAAAGGAGACAGAAAAATTGGGCATAGAAGAAAAAAATGTGCAAAAAATTAGCAACATGAAAGATCAAACTTGGAAGAAACGGCGGCGTTCTTTGATATGTGTTACCAAACATAAATGTGTGTGTGCATGTATGTGTGTTTATACAACTGTCACTGGCGCATAGCAGACTTGGCTAGGAGTTAAGTGTTTGGCCGAGCTGCTTCTTTAATTTGTGCTCGGCGTCTTGATGTTGTTCTACTTAAAATGTGGAGGGACCTGTAGTTTTAAAGCTCCTACGAAAGGTTTTTTTATGAGAATGAGATGGTTTTTCATGGCAAAAATGCAGTAGGAAGTGTGTCACGGAGGGGTGAATTGAATTAGAAACAAAAATTTACTACTAGTTTTTTGATATCCACAGTAGCCATCGAGCACGGGACGACAGAAATCCTACTCACGCACAAATCATTTATCTAAGTGGTTTGCATATTTAAATACTCAACCAAAAAGCAATAATTTTGAAGACCAAATACGCAGCATTTATTTGGAGATACATTGAAAAAGTGATACTTTAATAGGAATTTATATACCGGAGTAGGATACTTGAACGTTTATACCCAATATGCATGACACTGGATCCGTAAATCAATACTAGTTGTGTAAGGATGAGGTAAAAATTCTTCAAGTATACATAATTTGGCAAAATTTTTCGGTTCACAAAAAAAAAACAACCTTACGACCAGGTTCAAGTTAGCTAAGAGTATTGAAAGCGGCACCTGTTAACATCTATGGGAATCAAATTTGAAAGCCATATTAATATTTGAACTTTTATTCGGTCACACAAAAAACAGTAGGGGTACTTTCACCAATTTCGTTATTTTAGCGGCTTGCTTGTTGGCAGTTGGACAAAAGTGTTTAGCTGTGAACGACATTTTCCACTTATTTCTGTTAGTTTAGTAATGCTTCTTCGCACCTGCTGAATAACCTTCGTCTGAGCTTCGTTTCATCTAGTGGATCAAAATATCCTTGAAATATCACATTTTTGACTATAAAAATAACTTAGCACATGGGGTGAAAAGTCCCTGGCCTAACATATAGATGGCACTGGTTTTACTCCATTCACTTCTTTTTCAGTTAGTACTAACCTTAAAGAGACAGCTGTTAAAATTTCATGATATTCTATTCAATAGTTCGTGAGTTATTGTGCTAAGAGTGACGCTCCTTTTGGTATTTTTAAAACCGTGGATCAAAAAGCAGTTCGTGCTTTGATTTTGCGCTGCTTCTCAACCAATGACTTGAAAAGTTTTATGGAGACTCCGCTCCATCAGAAACAACAATAAAACGATGGTTTTCTGACTCCAAACATGGTCGTGAAGCATGGAAACACCGATGATGCACAACGCAGTGAACGTCGAAATGAGGCGGTAAATCCAGAAAACATCAAAACATCCACAAAAGCGTTTTGTATGATCGAAAAGTGAAGTGACGTGAGTTAGCTGACATCGTAAATATATCAAAAGACGGTGTTGGCTTTATATTGCATGAGCATTTGACTATGAGAAAGATCTGTTCAAAGTGGGTGCCGCGTTTGGTCCCTGTTAACCAAAAACAAGTGAATCACAAGTCAATCAGAAGAATGGCAAAACTACATGAATTGAACTTCGAATTGCTCCCATATTCACTGCATTCGCTATATTTGGCTCCCAGTGACTACTGGTTGTTCGCAGGCCTAAAAAATGATCGCGGATAAGAAATTTCGCTGGAAGGAAGAAGTTATCGCTGAAACCGAGGCCTATTTTAAGGCAAAACATAAATCATCACCACAAAACTGGTATTGAAATGTTAGAGCAGCGCTGCAATGATTGCGGTGTTCTTGATGGAAATGAATAATTAAAAAAAACCAAGAGGTGTTTTCTTTGTTAGGCCCGGAACTTTTCAGCCCATGTGTTGGAGTAGCTGATTTATTCTTCGCCTTCAATAGGACGTGAAGGCAGAAGAACACGAAGATTGATATGGGTACTCGCAAATGCCCACTCACAGAAGGGAGTATCATTAACTAGTGAAATGTTACTGAACGCGAATTGCACTGTCGTCTTCAAAAATATTCGCTTTTTCTGAAATTATTTAATACTGTTTCCAATTCAAAGAAACTTTGTTTTTTCTAATATCGGTCGCCCTGGGCAAACAATGGTAAACCTCCGGCTGTATTTTTGCCCTGAAAAAGCTTCTCATACAAAATATCTGCCATTCGGAGTCGGCTTAAAACTGTAGGTCCCTCCATTAGTGGAACAACATCAAGACGCACGCCACAAATAGGAGGAGGAGCTCGGGCAAACAACCAAAAAGGGCGTAATATTTCTTGATAAAGAGACGCTTTAAACAGTGGCATCTCTAAGGTGAAAACTACGCCGTGGCTTGAATAAAATCACTTGTCCTAATTCGATAAGAAATCAATTGACCTCGATAGCCGAATTGCATGAAGCCAGATTTGAGAGTTGACTTCTATCACTGATATAGAAATGTATTGATTTTTTATAAAATGGTTTAATTGACTTAAGTGGGCATGGCTTTTGCGTTAATAAATCCTGACCATGTACAGATATTTTTGATACTTTTAAGCAACTTTTTTTTGGAAATTTTTTAAGCTAACATTTGAATGAGTCTTAAGTTGAGTTTTATGTCAGAATCGAAAGATTTACTTCTTCACAGTTGGAAAATGCAAAATCCACATAAGCTTTTATATCAAAAGCCCGTAGATATGTGCAAGTTATATTCGAATCTTATGAATCTAACTGGGTACGATTACATTTATTCATATACAAATACGAGTTTTTGCTTGTTTTGCGCGTTAAATACAAAAAAATATCATTTTGCTTCAAGTCAAAATTAAATCATTTCAAGGTTGCCATCTATTGTAGAAACTGTACAAATGAAATTAAGCGAACCTCATCACCGCAACAGTAGCGACCGCCGCAACATTTGCTATCGACCGCCTTACTAGACCCACAGCATCAATAGGGAGTGGCTGGCTGGAAAATTGATGAAACTGTTGATGATGTAGCTGATTTCTCGGCTTGGCGTGGCGTGGCGCGGCATTGTTACTGTGACAGTAACAGGTTGTTTACCTGTTGTTTTTGGCGGCTGTTGAAGAATTATCACCATTCACGCAGCGCGCTCTAATGAGCTGCCACAATACCTGAGGCGAACAAAGCAGCTCGCAGAAGCGATGGCCACTGGCTAAGCTGCCGCCAGCGAAGATGCCATAGCCGCCGCATTGATAATGCGTAACAAATCGTTACAAGCATAAGTAAATTAGAGCGACTAGCCAACAAAAACAATCGGCTTATTTGGTACCCCTCTCACATGTGAAAGGTGTTGCTGATGATGTTGTTGCGATAGTTGGTGTTGAAGGTGTTTTTGTTGTCGATTACAATTTCGATGATGTTGCTGTAGTTGTTGTTGTAGCTATTGCTGCCACTTGCGCTCTTATTTATATTTGGTTAATGAGTTCAACGGCTTAGAGATGTTGGCTCGTTATTTGGTTCCCAGGCACTTGAGTGTAGCCAATCGCGGGGCAAAATAGTTGAATATATTACAAAAAGCTCATATTTTCTCATTAAAATCCAAGCAAGTTAAATTGAATCAGCTGGATAATTCTATTTAATTTTGAAGCATTCATTAATTGAGCTGAAGCAGAAAATTCTATGAAAAATATATTAGTAGATGTGTGAGTCAATATTTAATAGAAGTGATTAAAAAGAAATATGATGGACGATGGATGTAGAGTAGTCTATGAAAGCATGGTAATTTTATCTTCGTTTTAATGAATTTTATATATTTTTCTAATACGACTCCAGTACTCAGTATGGAAAGTAATCAAACAGGGAAGACTGTCGTAGTTTTGCAAAATTTTCTGATAAATCAAAAGACTAGCGTAACTCAAAGATTCAGATTAAAAGGCTCGATATTCAGATAAAGATTGGCTTAATTTTTCAAACTGAGTATAAAGCTTGAAGATTTGATTTATATAGGTTTGGTTAGGTTAGGTGATCTGTAAAAAGATCAACAAATAAATACAAAAATTTTAACTCGAAAAATTAAAGTAAATTAAATTGAAAAAAAAAAATCACAATGCATTGAGTTGTATATTTCCAAATGTATATTTCCAGTGTCCATTTTCCAGTGTATTGTTATAATTTTTAAATCATAATAATAATTAAACAAATGGCATTTACTTGTTTTCTTTATAATGGAAAGGTCGCAAAAATTTTGATGCCTTTTTATAAAGTGGTTATCTTAAAGTTTTGCTTTACACCAAGCTAAACAGCTGAATGGGTCAAACTACAGGGTTGCCAATATTCGACAGACCTATCTGGTAACCCTGTATCTTTTGACAGAGACGTCAAATCGCTGAATGACATATTGTGTTGGAAGCGTCAGTTCAAGCAGATTTTTACCATGGAACAGTACACGCCACGCGAGCGCTCCCAAATTGTTGAAATTTACATTCAACAAAAGAAGTCAATTGTGCAAACTCAACGTGCGTATAAAAACTTAAATAATGTGAAAAGTGCGCCCTCTAAGAAGACCATTAAACGTTTGTACGAAAGGTTTTCGACTGGTGATGCTCTCTCTAATCCAAAGAAGCCAAATTGCTCTTGTACGGGCCAGTGTTGAGATATCGCCAAGGACATCCCAAAATCGCCGTTCTCAGCAGTTGGGCATTGCTCGGACCACTTTACAACGAATTATCCGCATTGGTTTGCATTTATTCCCGTATAAGATTCAATTGACGCAAAAATTGTTGCCTGCGGACAAGCCTCGTCGATTGGAATGGGCCCAAAGAGTCATCGAAATCTGTCGGATCCGTCGAATATGGGAACCCTGTAACTTCATAAGCTTTCTTCTAAAATAGCTGCTTACTTGAGTTCCCTTATAATATAGGGGTTTTCAGTAAGAGCGCTTCAACTTTTGAACTTTTTTGAATAAAACACAAACGGTTTGACTTTTTTAACTAATTTTTTTTTATTATCGAGTTTGAACATATACATTTAAGTATGAAATTCGATTTCTTTTGCATGACCACCGCGTGCACGTTTTACGAAGTCCAATCGTTGAACCCAATTTTCGACCACTCTTTTGCATAAATCGGCCGAAATTCCAGCAATTTCGCGTTCAATATTGGCTCTGAGCTCACAAATCGTCGCCGGCTTGTTACTGTAGACCAATGACTTCACATAACCCCAAAACGGGACGGCTTGTTAAATGGACCGTTAAATGGCCGTAATGCTCTTAAAGTAGCAGCAACAGAACGATTATTTTCATAAAAAATTTGCACGATTTGCAATCGTTGCTCAAGTGTGTAGCGTTCCATGATGAAATGTATACTAATGAAGTTTACAAATGACAAGCGAAAAATAAAAAATATTGCGTCGTTCGCCCTCCCTATCGGAAAAAAGTTGAAGCGCACCTATTGCATAACCCTATATATTTAAATGTGTTTTGGGAGTCTAAGCTCGCACACAACTTTTTGAAAAATCCTGTTGGATATGGAAAAATTAAAATTAAAATAAGTGGTCCAAAGTCTAAGATCGGCGACAGGTGTAAGAGAGAGATAAGACGATAGGCTGTTAATAGAAACATCAGCTCTAACCAAATTAGATGTGAACTTTCTCTCAATACTACGATGAGCAGAATACAGCAAATTTCGAGTGCAGATTCGAGTTTAAAATATCAAATTAGGCTGACTAAACCGAAGCTTACATACACCATGCCACAAAGCAGCAAGACTCGAATTCGCCAATAAGCATAAGTTTTGGGACGATGAATGTCAATTCATCATTTTTAGCGAAGAAAACAAATTTAAGCTCGGTGAGTCTGTTGGCTGTCAGAAATAATGGAGAGATATTCGCGAGCCAAGACAACCGCACCACGCCCGAAATTTCACGTTGATTCTCTTATGGCTTTTTAGCTACCGTGGCAAGACCCAAATTTGTTTTACTTCGCATAAGATGAACGCAGAAAAATATAATACGTAGATGCCTTAGACAATATTTAATTGAATTTTCACGAAGAATTTCAGGATGAGACTTGGATGTATTGCATGCCCTGTGCCTCAATTCACAGCCCTGAAAGTACGTTCACACATGGCAGATTAGCTGCAAAACAGGCAATCAGCTGTCAAGACTGTTTTGAAAGATTTTTCTTCATAAAAATTGGTTTGATTGAATATTTTAGTGGTTTTGGTATTAACGATCTAACGAAAAGGCAAGGATAAACAATAGTTAATTTAATTAGTTAGCTAGTAATAGACATCCCTGAAGATGAAGTTGCCAATGGGAATTCTGATTGGTAAGAAACTGATATGCCAAATTTCCAGAATATGGTGACAGCATAGAGGGTGTAACATCGTCCTTTCTTCATTTCTCGGATAATGGAAATGTAACCCCAAATTTTAAATGCTCAGTAAAAATTCAGAACATTATTAACTACTTCAATAAAAAAGTATTACACTCCCACTCAAAATTTGTCGTGGGAATGATTGCATGGCGTGGTCGACTACACTTGATAGTTCCTTTTGTTTGTTTTTTGTTTTTCGTTTTTGGCGGCACAACTAGAAACTACAACACTCAGTCAACATTAAGTTCATAGTACAGCACTCTGATTCCCTTTTTAATTCTCTTTAAATCTACCCGATCTCCGAAGAAATCTGAGTAGATTTTGTGGTGTCAAGGACCCAAGGTGGACGTTTCTTAACACATCAGTGCCAAAGACCTCAAGCCCAATTCGAGCGAAGGCAGAAAGTGATCCGCCGTTTCATCCTCCTCTCCACATGCTGGGCAGAGTGCACTATCTGAGATGCCTAACTTTTCCATGTGCTTCGCCGCTGGATTCCATTCTCATGAAACTAGTTAAATATGGAGTTTCAAATGGAATGGTAAATGGACTAACTAATTCAGGTTATATCTGTATTCTGGAAAATGCAGTAATTTGCTGAATACCATAACTGAAGTATTTTACACCTTATTCCAATTCGCGGTATAATAAAAGGTTTTCCAATAAGAGGTGTTATTCCCGTAAAAGATCAATGGTTTCGTTGCATGTGGGGCACGTGGCGCCGTCTTGTTGAAAATAAATGTTGTCCAGATCAATACCAGATCCGGCCATAAAAAATCGTTAATCATCTCTCGATAGCGCAATCCATTCACCGTAACTGTTGCTCCAGCTTCATTTTCGAATAACACTTACCTTACAATGACACCGCCGGACCATAAACCACACCAAACAGTCACACGTTGAGCATAGAGAGGATTTTTAACAATAACTCTTGGATTTTGTGAGCCCCAAATCCGACAATTTCGCTTGTTGACGAAGCCACCGAGGTAGAAATGTGCCTCATCATTCAAGATGATTTTGCGATGGAATTCCAGATCATTTTCATGCATTTGATCGACCCAATCAGCAAAGACAACGAACCATCCAAAGAACGACGAGCCCCACCTGGACAAACCTAGATTTTCTTCAACGTGCACGGGTTTTATTCTTCACATCACTAACTTCCTCGACTTGCTAACCCACAGCTCGAATTTTTTCACCAATTTCTGTATTGCGGTCCGACAAGATGGCCCAAAAATGTTCGAGTTTCGTCTCGGCCAAGCTTTCACCATTTTTATAGTGAATTTTAATAATTTGAATGCGTTGTTTAAGCGTATATCGTTCCATTTTTATTAATGGCATAGTTTCTACTTGTCAAATATCAAAAAATTACAGCTTCAAAAGTGACATCTACCGAAATATCGGGTTATTCAAAATAACACTTGTTATTGGAAAACCGTTTTTTTATGCTGACAACTTGTATAATAATGTCGGATTAGCGAAATATTTATGCAGAGCGTGAGAATAAACCCTGGACTACTTGCCATACCGAAACAAATAAGCCTGAATGCAAATGAATATATAATACAAATCGTAAGAAAGGACTAGTACTGCTGGAAATTTGGAAACTAAGCAAAAAAATAGCGCCATCTCCAGTCTTCCCATGTAAACGGTTCGACGAAAAGCGGTACATCCTATTTTAATTCTTTTGAATTTCACCCGGACCCAGAGAAACTTTTTCTGCAAGCATTAGTGGGAGGTAATTTGTTAAGGCTGCAATGAATCCTTTAATATGTTTTATGCTTACGTTTTGTTTCACTTAAGCCGAAAGCCACAGGTGTCAGCAACAATTTAAAAGCAGTGAAGATGAAGTACACCAGCAACCACAACGGACTTCGCTTCTCTGATATATTTTCCAAATAAATTCTACGATTCATGAAGTAAGTGAAGGGCTATTTGCGATTTTAACCAAATCTCAACATCTAGCGACCTTGATTTTTTATTGCCTAAAACAATGTTTACTATATACATATATATATATATATATAATTGGCGCGTACACCCTTTTTGGGGGTCTGGCCGAGCTCCTCTTCCTATTTGTGGTGTGCGCCTTGATGTTGTTCCACAAATGGAGGGAAGCCGACTCCGAACGGCAGATATTTTTATGAGGAGCTTTTTCATGGCAGAAATACACTCGGAGGTTTGCCATTGCCTGTCGAGGGGTGAAAAATGTTTTTCTCCCTTTTTTTGTTTCCCCGAGATTCGAACCAACGTTCCCTCTGTGAATTCCGAATGGATATCCCGCACCAACCCATTCGTCCACGGCGGCCGCCTGAATACGTAGCCCTAATTTAAGTATAATTGCTAATTAGTCTTTAAGAAATTATTGTTTCATATAGTAAATATGAAAATAAATAAAATATACAACGGACAATTCTGAAGTACATTTTACACTTTCTCAAGTGCAATTGACTATTTTGAAATACGTTTTATTGCTCATGAAGTACAATCAACGCTTTCTGAGGTACTCTTGGGTAAGGTTTAACTAAACTCGGAATTAATTCGTCCAATTCCTCGTTTTCTCTTTTGCCCTCTGTCTGTACTATCGTCAACTATCGACAGCGTATCGATTTTATATAAAACAGTATCGGCCACCAACCCTCTATTCGGTCTCTAATTTAATGTTCGCAACGCACTCAGCAGCTTATCTTAACTCCACCATTGCACACAGCGATAAGATAGCAACAAAAAAGAGGCAGGAAAATGTGGAAAACCAATCAACTCTTTTTTCCAGCCAATTTGTGTTGGCATACGCTTTAATAGCGCAACTAATAATAACATCAGCAAAACACAAGTGACCCACACACGCGCACACACACACACACATAAACAAAAGGCTAACAGCAGCATAAAAGTCATGCGAATAGCGGAGTGGTTAGTAGTGCTTAAAAACAAAAACAACAAAAATGAAAAGAAAAAAAAAACTTAGTGGGAATAAGTAAGAAAAAGCAATAACAACTAAGCACAAAACTTGTCAACACCTGATTCGTTGAGCGTCCGCTGCAGTGCATTGTTGTTGGCGCTGTGCCATTGGCAAGGCAGCAAATGGTGAACGTGAGACGAAAGCAAATACGTGTGAGCTAAGCTCAAGCGATGGCAGCAGTGGGCGGGAAGGCAGGTGGTGGTGAAGCAGGTAGGTTTTTTAGCTAATGCGCGCCATGCCATCGGACTACTAGCACCAACAAAGCGGCAGCGGCAGCGGCTACTGGTGGTGTGTCGTCTTCAGAGGCTTATTTTTATTTTTATTGTTTTTACCGCTTTCGTTTTGTTTGTTGTTGCTGCTTTGTTTTTTTTTTTTGCTTTTGTTGGCTCTTTTTTGTATTTGTGTGCGTTTTTTCTCGTATTCGCTAGTTATTCTACGTCGCTCGCTTGCCGTCTAATGAGCTTTTGCCGTTGCGCATTTTTAAATTTTAAAACAAAATGGCACTTTTTTGTTGTTGGCTCAATATACATATAAATAGCACGCGAGGGCTTTGACGGCTAATGGCCAAATCAGTTAGTGTACTGCCGCTTAAGCTATTAAATTTTTAAGTCAGTCGCTCCAACCAACGGCGAATGGTGAACTTCGCTAACTGGACGCAACTCAAGGCGGCGACTTGGACTGGCGGAAATTGTTATGCGGTGGCGCGTGATTTAATTGACTAATACACACACATTAACATTGTCTCAATGCGTTTTTTAACCCCCAAAATGTTGGTGAATACTTACCATAAATTTCGAAATTTATTGAAGGAGTATTTAGCGTTTTGTCTTCTCCAACTGATTGTGGCTTCTTCTGAAAAAATGTCAACAAAAAAAAAAAAAAAAATTATATACAAAGTTATTTTTAAAATCGGGTGGGCGGCAGAACGCGTGCTTTACTTTTGCAACGCATTAACAGCAATTAACATAAAACATAATAATAATAAAAATATCTAAATTATTATACTGAATTTCGTGCGCTCATAAAACGCAATTTATGCTGTGTGTTTTGTATATGAAATTAGCTGTTGTCGCCACTGTGCCACATTACAAAGCAGAAAATTATCTTTACTGGCAAATTGAATTTTTAATTTTTTCAAGTAGCTGTTTTTGCCAATTAAGCGGTGACATTTGTTTTTAATGGGCCCAGCGTATGGAGTTTTTTATTGTTCGCCATTGAAATTTTAATATCGCAACAGGTTTTTCAGCGTAGTATAGTTTTTTAGGTTTTTATGTGATTTTTTTCCATGAATTCTTACAATAAAATATTCTAAGAAATGGCGAATCCAACATCTGGTTAGCCATTTTGTGCTTTAACTTGACTGCTGCTTTTAGCTTCAGCTCGTTTAACTTGAAAAAGTGAAGAAAAAATTTAGATATTTACATTTCTGGGGATGAGCTTTGGTAAATTACTTCAATGAAAAACGAAGCAAATGAATCTAAAATCAATGGTTGGCAAGTAATATTGAGGAAATTCAAAGTGTTGGACACAGCTTTTGCCAGATGACCTCACTTAATTGAGGTCTTCTAAATTCAATGGCGTACCCCGATTTGTCAGATTGACTCTAGTTCGCCAGAGAGCGGCAACTGAACAATTGCTTTAAGGCAACTGAGAACTCTTTTAGAAACGACGGCAGACGGCTTTGTTTGAGTAACTTTTTCATGACAGAAATACCCTCGAGAGTTTACGAATTTGTTGTGTAAAAAACTAAAGCCTTCATCATTTCACAGCCAGCATTTTAATGAGATCTTGGACTTTGGACATGTGACTTTGACCCCAAACTAATGGCATAAGCGGACCACATTGCCATAGTAGATAGTAACAGGGAACATCATCATCTGTATCATCATGACATATACTCTCAGATGGGTTCCGCCATGGGCAGATCAGATAGGACACTGGACCTAAATGCGGACAAAATGGATACGATACTGTTTACAATAAAATATAAGATCCCACGGCGGACAGCCTCAATAATAAACGGTGCTGCGCTTACTCTCAAACAACATAGAAATTATCTTGGGTTAGTACTAGACAGCAAGCTACTGTGGAACCGAAATGTGAAACAAAGGGTGAAAAATATAAAAAGATTTTTTATTTTGCAAAAAACAAAAAGTGCGAAACAGGTTTTTTACTCAAAATTTCAGTACTCAAAAACAAATCATTTTAGCTACTGCGCATTCAGCTCAATTGAAGTTTAGGTGTTCTCTTGATTTGGAAAAAGTTAAAAAAAAAAATACACTTTTTGAAATATTGAATTTCGAAAAAGTTTCAAATCTTTTTTGTTTTTGCAAAATAAATATTTTCAACTACGTTTTTGCAATTGTTTCTACATGAAATCGCTCGTGTAAGTAATGGCGATCATTTTGAACCCAAAATTATTAAAATCGGTTCATTTTTGACTCAGTTATGAGCATTTAAAAAAAATTTCTTATATAATTAAAAAAAATCGATTTTGAGCCGAAAAACAAAATTGCCGATAACTCTTGAAAAAAATTTTTTTCGGGCGAACAAAAAAATACGTGTCTCATTATTTTGACCAGAGAGCAACATATTTGAGTTACATCGAAATCGAAGAACATGACCCGAATAGCCCGGTTGAATTGAAATGGAAAGCATCCGTGAACGAACTCTCATACAAAAGCTAGGGGCATAGCTGAATAAACCGGAACAATATATGGAATATATGGGTCGTGGTTTTAAAGGGGGAAAAAGGTTTAAGGTTACTATCGAAAAAGAAGGATGAAGAGGAAGGGCTTTAGTTTCAAACGTCATACATTTAACTTTTATACGAGCGGTACTAAAATGACTGGTGCAGTAGGCGCTGGGATATGTAGTCCAGAGTTAGACGCAAGGAAGTCTTATAAGCTTCTAGATCACTGCAGTGTAGTACAGACTGAGGTTTTCGCAGTCGCAAGGTTGGCAACGAATTGTAAGCTACATTTCGATTAGGTTCCAGGCCATAAAGGTATTGAAGAAACCAGATAGTAGACGATATAGCAAAAACTGGGTCTCTCTATCCTCGGATTTTGTCAGCGAAATACCAAAGTCAGTACGAATATTATACAACGAACTAAACGAAAACATGATCAGAAAATTTAGAACGAGATAGTCAAAGATCATTTGTAAACATGCCGAATACGACTGTGAGTACTCGATTTGTACTAACAGATGATTGTAGAACTCTGATAGGCGCGCTGACAGGACATAGCCAAGTAGCAGCGTATGCTTATAAGATAGGAATCTCGAACAGCTAGGAATGCAGGAAATTTAGGGAGCAGCACTCGAGGGATACTGTAGAGCATCTCATTTGCGGATGTCCTGCGTTATTCACGCTTATTCACGCTTAAAATATCTGGAGCAACACAGTTTGATAGATTGGAATATATTTCAGCAGTTGGTTGAAAATTTCGCCTTAAATTCGCATTAAAAGCAGGCACAATGCGGGTGAGCTATTTTAAAGCGCAAACTAATGAACTCCATCTGGTGTCGGACCGAACCCGTCTATGCGTGCCTGTGAGTCAATCAGTTCAACCTGACCCAACCTTGGACTTTGTACAGAAAACAAGTTTCTCTTAATTTTTATAGAAAGCATTAGCTGCAAGTCTGACTCTGTACATAAATAATCTAAATACGAAATTTCGGCTATGGTTAAAGGTTTATATATATATATAATTGGCGCGTAAACCCTTTTTGGGTGTTTGGCCGAGATCCTCCACCTATTTGTGGTGTGCGTCTTGGTGTTGTTCCACAAATGGAGAGACCTACAGTTGTATGCCGACTCCGAATAGCAAATATTTTTATGAGGAGCTTTTTCATGGCAGAAATACACTCGGAGGTTTGCCATTGCCTGCCGAGGGGGTTAAAGGTTTGGTTCAAACTAAAAGTACTCGTAAATTCTTCCAAGCCTCCAGTTCATTTACGCTAAGTTTTTATATGTACAGATACCTACATCCGAAAGCTATTTGTGTTTTCCCACACCGCAGGTCCAACATTTAAAAACAAAGCCCAGTGAATCTGTTCACGTAAGGTTGAAAGTCGACTGGAAAGGTTAAGTATTTTGCAAGAAACACTCCCTTAAATTCAAGCTCAGGCTTCAAGATCATTGCAGCGTTTTCTAATCCAAGGAAGCCATATCAGCATGTATTGGCTGCAGTCCAATGTAATACGCTTTAAGGAGGTAAACATTTATTTTGATAACCAAGCGACGCAAAGCTCGCTTTCTCTTTCAGTCTTATCTAAATATTTGTTTAAGAAGCTGTGAAAAAGAGCTAAAGTCCTTACATATATTGCAATTCAGGATCATTCCTCTGACTAATTAAGGTCTACGCTTGTACAATAAACTTAGTAAAGACCAATCGAGAAGATAGACTTGAAGGATTATAAAATTGTTCTGGCTTCGGGTGGATCAGACTCTTCTAAGGCTAAAAACCCCACGTCCCTATGATGACGAGTATCTCAACTGCACACTGCTCTTTACTAAGAAGTCTTTTTTAAATGGGGCGAAAAAGAGACCCTTACACTCTCTTCGGGAGCTCGATAAACACTTTTGATACCGATGGCTGAAAGACAAAAAAATAGTACTGGAGCTAGTTGGCATTTGGACAGTATCTTCAGTTGCTTTACGACTTTAAGTACTGCTTTGAAATACTTAAAATAATAAACAAGATAATTTGTGCAAGGCACAAGGGCATATAAGCAGAGTCTGCAGTGATGGTTAAGCTGCTCTAAAGATCTTAGAAACTGCAGGCGTCTCTTTAAAAGTAGTCCTGAAGTAAGGCTGAACTCCTTTTGAAGCTGGAATGAGCTTGAGCTTGGTGGGATGGGATGCTGTGGTTTTTAAGAAAACGAACTGGGTGATGAATTAGTGAACTGCGATTCTTTAGAGCATAGAATTGGGCGGAGCATAGCGGAAACAGTCCAGTACATGAAGAGTATCCTTAATAAAGCTCAAGAGAGTCATTGCCGCAGGACGGACACCTGCCAAACCACCAAGTGCTTCCTAAAAATACCCAAGAGGTTGCTAGTGAACTCCTTTTCAGACAGAGAAAGAGTGAGCTGTGAGCCCTGATAGGACTAATTACCAGATTGCCATGGATTGCGGGCAATGGCATATTGCCACTGCAGACATCATCGAAGATCAGCTATGCACATCTTGTTTGCAGAATGAGGATGAGTGGGTGACATTTTTTCTGATGCTCCCTGGTTTGGCCAGACTTAGCTGGTATATTTCTGAGTCGGTTGTATTGAGAATGGGCGAGCTGGTATCTCTTTTCGTAGGCAAACTGTGAAAGTTCATAAAAGTGTCTGGGAAGTTTGTAGAGCAGCAAGCAATCCACATCTCACCTGTTTTCCGCTTTCCTTTAAGTACTCTCTTTAAGCTTTAAGCGGAAAGGGTAATATTGTTTGAGAATTGGAGAGTTCGGGTCGTTTAATATTTCATTCCCTTATATTTTATTCCTATTACAGACTGCGTGATGAGAATCCATGCGGAACGAACTTGAAGCCGCTTCAAAGGAGCACTATGGAAGATGATGCTTTCATCACTCCAGCTGGAGCTCTGATAGCATGCATATCTCTCTCGTAAGTAATGCCAACTTTGCCCTTCCTTTTTACATACACCTCAGAAGCTATCTGTCTTAAATATTAGTCGTCGGTCATCAGAACTTTCTAAGAATTTTAAGTGCCAATAATGAAGCGAGCAAAATTGCGTACTAGTTTCTTTTGCTTCTTTTTTTGCTGTTAGTTTTATTTTATTCATTTTCTTTATTGTCATAGTTCATTACTTTAATAGTTTTAGTAGCAAAAACGTTTTTTGCACTTTATGAAACGCATCCGTCCATCCAGCATCCAGCTGACTGAGACATCAGCCACCAACTGACAATTATATTTTACTTGCACCATATACTCGTAGCAGGACATATTTCATCTGCCACATTACAAATATTTAGTTGCATGTTTGTTCGTCTTGTGGCATCTTAATGAACACGACTTAGCTGCACCTAAAACACTTCGCATATCAGCTTCCATTTACAAATGAAGGCCGTAGGTGCAACAATTTAACAGCAAAATGCCCCAAAGCTTAGCCCTGCTAGCATGCAACCATTCAACTAAGTACCTGTATGCATTTCAAACATGTGTGAGTGTGCAGTTGCGGACAGATACTCACATGCCACATTCAATTGCATGTGCAACACACGTCCGCAAAGAGGGCAACACGTGCTAATGTAGTGCAGCGAAAAAACGGCAGTGTGACAAAAAACAAACAAAAAAATCCAAAAAAATGATAATAAAAAATAAGACAATAAACAAAAACAACAATATGCAAGCATTATGTGACGCATGCAACATGTGTAACAGTACACCTGACTGGCCGGGAAGGCAGGCCATCCAACAGACAGATCGAAAGTTGTTGCCCTGACACTCAGTTGCTTAGTTGGCTCGTCTTGCTGATTCTTTTGTGACACTCCGCCGTCGCTGCTGTTGTTGCTGCTACATTTTTGTCGCATTTTTCACCTTGCTCGGCATGTAAACAACAATCAAAACTGGAGCTTGGGGCGTCCGCATCGGTGTGGCATGAATGTCACCTTCTTTGCCCGGAACAACAACAGCCACATGCATACATACACACATACACACACATGCATCAAGAGGCGACAATCATGTGCGCAAACACAGGCATTTGCACTATGCTGATTGCATGTTGCATGCTGCACTTGTGGCATGTGGCATGCGGCTTGAGGTACGAGGCATGTGGCACACTATTTGGCATAAATGCTCGTCTTCTTCGTGTTTATGATAAAGTTATTGCCATTTTGGAGACATTTAATAAATGACCAAAACATTAGCTTCACTTTTAGCCATTCATTTGCAACAGCAACAGCGACGGCAGCAGCAACGGGTGTGTTGCATGCAATCAGCCGCTCCTAGCGTGCAACTGCGATTTACATACTCGTCATATCGCGAAAAAAGCGTGTGGGTAATAGGCGGAAGAAAGTTTTTGTTATGGTACGGCGAGTGGCCAATTTGGGTGTGACGTAAGAGCGATTTGACTAAGTAATTTATCCCAAATTGGTCGCTTGCGTCACTTGAAGAAAATTATTATTTTATTCAATTTTCTGTAGTGCTCCCGCAATTTTTTATAACTTATACATATGCACAATACATACACATACATGTATAAAGCATTTATAGTAAGTAGCTTTTCCACATTACTTTTGCTTTTGGGATGTAAAAATAGAAGTGAATATTTGAACATCGAACAAATTAAGGGTTGGGCAACAACATATATGTATGTCATTGTCTATAGTTTAATATACAAGGTGGCGCAAAATTAATCACCCTATCTTCCAAATGGCTTCGCACATCAATCATATTTCACGCTTGTGAACCAGATAACTGCAGTATACAAACGAGCAATGGAGCGCGTAAAGGTTAAAATAAAGATTTTCATCACGCAAAACTTTTTATTTTAATTTGGTAAAAAAGTTATTCAAAAACCAAATTGGATGATTAATTAAAAATTATAAAGTAAATCGGTCAATAATTCTTCAATGTGTGAGCCCAGCCGCTTTGAAATATCGACTGGTTTACTACGCAAACACTTAACACCTTTTTTTCAAATTTTCATTATTTATAGCAATCGAAGCGTAAGCATCACTCATAAACAGAAGTTTTTAACAATTTTCCTATCTTAGTCCTTTGGATGTGATTCTTAAGGTATTAGAACAACATTAAATCGACAAAGTCCTTTTTTTGTTTTAATTTCTAAAGTGTTCTAATCCCTTAACTGTTTTAGGGTGTTAAGATAATTTTCCTGTGCGAACGCTTTCATTGCTCGTTTAAGATCACGATTTTTTATTACCCTCTCTCTAAGGGCATCCATGTGAATGGGAGTACACCAAATATACTTATTACATTGAAGTGCAGAGAAGAGATGGGAGTAATCGTGTTCTCAGCACAGCTACGGGCGTACGCAGGAAATACTCCAACGAGGGTCTCATTAGGGTCCTAATAGGACCACTTGAAGAGCTTAATTTTGCTTGAAATTATTCGTCAAATATTTAAAAAATTACTTTAAAAGTTTACATATTTAAATTTTAGTATTTAGCGTTTCCTTTGCTATAACTAGGGACTCAAGATTGATGAACATTTTCGTAAATTTACTGAAAATCGTTTAATGAGAAGCGAACTGAAAAATTTGAAAAAAAAATAGTATTTTTAAATTGCTATTGTCTCGGGTGTTTTCAAGATTTTTATGACATTTTCTTTTAATTTATTAGCATAAAATATATTGAGTTATAAGCTTTGAATTATTTTAATAATTAAATAGTGCATGATATTATGTGAAGTATGTGCCATTGGTAGCTAAATATGTATAACTTTACTTCATCTTTCAAGTAGCATCTTTCCTCTAACGAAAAATTCAAGTTCTTTTGACTTAATTTATACCTACATTAAGCCAGTTTGCGATGCTCCCATAAGAATTGAGCCGCTCTCCAACACGGGCTGACGGCATTGATCGGAACAGATGGTATTTCGAAGGTGCAATGTCCGGGGATTATGGCTGATGAATTTTGCTACATTAAGAAACTCAAATAACTTTTTTTTTAGTGTATGGAATTCATTTATTTATTTTTTTTCAAGTTGAAGGTCATTAAATTTTATTAAATGTAGCTTAACTAGTTTTAAAAAGAATTGAATTTAAATGCCCCCATGCTCGTTGACACAAGTGCGGCATCTTAGTAAAAAGTTGTTCATTGCTGCTTTGAGAGTTGCGACAGGAATAACCGCAATTGTTGCCCGAATGGATTGTTTTAGTTCATCCAAATTTGTTGGCTTTGTTTTATAAACTTCTTGTTTACATAAACCCCACAAGAAAAAGTCAGGTGCAGTAAGGTCAGGCGACCTGGGGGCCAACGAAATTCGGAGTTTCTTGAAATCAGTTTATTGGGAAATTTTCGTCGCAACTCTGTCATAACAGTCTGGGCTATGTGAGACGTTGCCCCATATTGTTGAAACCACACAGAGTTGAAAGAAATTCTCTTTCGGCGTAGTTCTGGATAGAAAAATTCTTTCAGCATTTTCAAATAACGGTCTCCAGTAACCGTAACGGTGTGACCATTTTCTTCAAAAAAATAAGGCCCGACAATACAGCGTGAAGAAACCGCACACCACACTGTCACGCGAAGAGGATGCAATTCCGTCTCGTAGAGTATCTGTGGGTTAGAAGTACTCCATATTCGACAATTTTGTTTGTTCACATTGCCGTTTAAATCGAAATGGGCCTCATCAGACATGAAAAGGCAGTTTAACATGTTTTGGTCTTCTTCCACCATTTGCAGGATCTTCTGGCAAAATTCCAAGCGAATCGGCAAGTCTGCTGCATTCAGTTTGTTAACCATTTGAATTTTGTAGGGATATAAGTCTAAATCTTTGTGCATTATTGTTTGCAAAGGCTGTCGGCTGACACCAAGTTGAGCAGATAAGCTTCTTGTTGAAACCCTTGGATTGCTTTGTATAGCTGCAGCTACAACAGCGATCGTTTCCTCCGTCCGAACTGGTGGGTTTCGATGATAAGGCCTTCTTGCGACTGTTCCTTGCTCAGCAAAATTATTCACCAGTCTCATTATGGTCCATCTGCTCGGGGGATCGCCGCCAAACATCCGCCTGTACTCTCTCTGTACCAAAACTACGGACTCCAGTGCGTGATAGCGGCGGACTATCCAAATTCTTGTTTGCGTGTCTCAGTTATCCATTTTAATAAATTTTAAAGATCAATCTGCAAATTAAAACAAAAATAGAACAGATAACTTAAAAAGAAAAAAGTTATTCAATTTTTTTTTGGTAGCGGCTTTCATCAGCCACCCTGTATTATAATAAAATATACGAAAAATAATTAAAAACAAAAAACGAAAAAATTAGAAAAAAATTTCAATAGTTTTGAGATTTATACCATTTCGAGTGGTAGAGCGTTTTAAATGAAATATTGTTTATTGCTGTTTTATTTTAATTGATTAGTATAAATAATACTTAAAAAAAACTAAATTTAACATTTATGATTGGGGATTTTTTCACTGCATTTAATATTTTAGTAACTTTACTGAACTTCATTTGTTTGAGCTCAGGTATAATGGGGAGTGAACTGACGAAATTTCGAAAAAATTTCATAATTGTGGTAATTATATAATTTTAAAACGTTGTGTGTGATTTTTTTAAACTAAATATTTACTGTTGTTTTTAAGTTTTTTAATAAATTTTTTTAATAAATATATTAAAACAAAACATACTTAAAAAAATTTATTTTGGAAAAAACCGAAGTATTTAAAAACAAAATTAATTTCTTAATTTTTGGGTATCGAATTTTGGTAGAGTTTTTCAAAATGAAATATTTTTATAAATTTTTTTGTTTTAATTTATTAGGACAAATATTACTTAAACAATTATTTTCTTTTTTGGAAAAAAAAAACAGAATTTATGCTTACAATATTTTGACCCATTTTCGTAGCTTATGATGAATATTGGTTCGTATATAGGCTTGAGTATAATAAATGGTAAGTGAGCTGAAAGCTTTTAGAAAAATTTTATTAATTTTGGTAATAATTTAATGATACACATTTTTGTGAGGGTTTTTAAAATTAAATATGTTCGGTAATTTTTAAGATTTTTTATAACTTTTTTTTTACATTAGTGTAAAATACTCCCAAACAAAATCTTTTTTGTAATTTTATATTTGTGCTAAGCATTTTTTGAAACATTTTCGCAACTGAACTGAAATTTTTTTTAATGATTTTCTGAACTGAAGAATTTACCAGGTGTATACCGATGAAATGAGACTTTCAGCTATTAGTCCATAGATGTGGCTAGGAGTATTTTTAAACCTTCCCAAATGTCTTGCTTTTTTCGTCTGTCCTCTGTCAACAATATTCAGTTCATTGTTTGTTACATTCATACAACAATGCATTTTTGTCGCTCTTAAAAATGTCGAATTTCGAGTCTTCAAACTACGATTGGCGGACATCGTGAAACCACTTGTGAAATGCTGCTCTCCCGGTTCAAAAGGAAGTCTTTTTTGCATCGAATCGTTACGAGTGATGAAAAATGGGTGTATTTCTCCAATCCCAAGCGTAAACGATCGTATGATCCGCCCGGCCACAAGCCAAAAACAACGGCCAAACCAAATCTCTTCGACCGCAAGGTAATGCTGTGTGTTTTCTGGATCAGCGTGGTATGATTTGGTACGAGCTATTAAAATCAGGCGAAAAAGTTGACGGCGCACTCTACCAACGAAAATTGGCCGATTTGAACAGCGCTATACACCGAAAACGCCCACAATATGCCGATCGGTGTCACAATGCAATTTTTCTTGATGACAATACACCGCCTCATCGAACAAGAGCGACCCCGGATTGGTGGAGACGTACGATTGGGAGCCGCTGGTGCATGCGGCTTACTCAACAGACTGGGCGCCTTCCGATTATCATTTGTTTGCATCGATGGGCCAAGCACTTTTCGAGCAGCGCTTCAATTCTCACGAAGAAGCCAAAAAATGGCTGGATGATTGGTTTGCCAACGACGGCCAAATTTTGGCGCGGCATCCACAAATTGCCTGAAAGATGAGAAAAATGTGTCGCTAGTGAGGGCGGAATTTTTTGAAAAATTTAATTACTTTGGTTTTTATTTAAATTTATAAATGTTTAAAGTGAAACATTTTGGACTCTTTTCATTCTTTTTAGTTTTACGTAAGCATATTTTTTTGTTTAAAATTTATGTTGAAAAACATTAGTTAGGCAATCTTTGGACGTCACACTCCACCAGTTGTTTTTTTTGTATTTTCAATAATAGCTGAGAATGTGGTCAAGAATCCCTGCGAGCTTCATGATGGGACTCCTATAATTTTTCTAGTTGTATTCAAATACGTACAGCGAAGAGGATTCATATTTGTCAATTCCTCGACGTTCTCAATAATCGAGGCTATTCCCAACGACCAGATGGGGAGTTTGGTATAAGAATTTGACTTTGCAGCCTTACAAGGTGCGACTGTTGCTAGGATTGAAGCCTACCGGAAAAACTCGCTGGTTTTCTGAAGAAATCATTTCTTTAGGCGCAGCCATTCGCAATTTTTACTAATTGTTGAGAAGCAATTGCATGCGTGATTGGAAATTGTTTTTTGGAAAATTTGGCTTACGGAAATTTGCTGTTACGGTTAATGAATTATGCTATCGAGAGATGCTAAGAACTGATTTTGGCCTATTATTGATTCAAAATTGGTTTCAAAAATGTTGCCTATACTGAGTCAATCGAAATTGATTGCTGGCTTAAAACTGAAAATCCGTGATGTGATGAATGAAACAGGCCCGTCATTTTAGGAAAACAGTGATTGAAAATTTTATTGGAAGAATCAACATCTGAAATTTTAGACGAAGTCACCTAAACACTTTGTTTTGCAAAAAAGAAAGTTCCACTCAATTACGTGCGACCGCCACCGCCGCTATTTTTCAGAGACAGTTTTGTAGGTAAAAATTGACTATTTTGACTACAGAGAAAAATATCAGCCGAGACATGTTAGGGGGCCGGGACATACCACCGGGATCTAGAGCTCAAAAATGTATGGTATTTTCAGGACTTTTTTTACAATAAAAAAAAAAATGAAAAATGATATTTGAATTTTTTAAGTGTTTTATTTAATTTCTTTTGCATGCAAAAAAGAAAAAAAATTATTAATATTAATAATTTAAAAAATGGCGCTGAAGTTGACCGAGTCCTTTTAAGATTCTTGGCTTTGTTCATCACCCCTCTCTGAAATTCACCCAGATTATATAATATATTTGACTTATTTTCTGCTTTTGAGAAAATTACCATAGCGGCCTTGGATATAAAACACAACGCTTTCCACGGCGCAACCATTAAACTTTTATTGTAGTTACAGTTTTTGTAATAGAAATGAGCTTTTTTGTGTGTGTGCATGCTCTGGTCTTTCTCCATACTTACCTTCTCTAGATCATATACTTCTTCCTCTTCTTTTTCTAGTGATACAGTATTGCGACACTCGTTTATTGGTCAATGTCGCACGTCGCACCACCTCCACCCAAACCGATCCGGGTCGCCAACCAGTGTGAAGCAGCAGCAGCGGCAGCGGCAGCACATGCGGGAAGAAACCTAAGTGCGAGGCGCACTTTATTGTATCACAATCGCCATATTTTCTCATTACGAGCGGACATGAAGCTTGGAATGTTGGAGACACGCAATGCCATGGCAAGGCAATGGACGCAAAGATGCTCGGCACTTGGCAGTGGACAACATCGAACAACAGCAACAAGTGTCAAAAGTGTGGCAGAAGGAGAGCCGTGGGGAGCTGATATGTCCAGGCAATCGACTACGGCCAGTGCAGAGTAGCGCGCCACTCGCATAGGCTGTCGCCAATTGTGATCGCAAATAATGCGGAATTAAGTTTGTTACAGCCAAAGCAACCTACAAAAGCGCAACAAAAATTGCAACGGGAGCAGCAGCAGAAAGCTGACAAAAATATACGCGAACAACAAACAAAAAATTGAAATAATTAAATCAGTCAAGTGTTGGCGGGTGGAAAAGTGAGCTGTGGCAGCGATCAGCCGCAAACGGGAAGGTGGCACAATCGCTACAATCAAGTGGCACGCAGACGCCTGGTGCCATGCGCACCAGTCATTGCTAAATATGTGCATACATACGCAGAGTGAGAATGTTTGTGTGCGCGTAGCGAATTTGTTTTTGTCGGGTTTTAAATTGCGAACTCGCATCGCTGGCAATTGGTTTATTTACATGGCGGAGGCATAAAGCAAGCGAACGCGTTGTAGGCAGCTGGCCGTGAAAGGCGTGGGGAAGGCCAGAGCGGCGCTGCAGATGAAGAGGGATAGGTTGCGGCTCGCGGAATGCGCATTGCAATAAACACATGGCATGAAGCTGGTGAACGGCCAACAGCAACAACCAACCAACGAACCGACAGCGGTCACACTCCTTATTGGCTCAGTTCAGCTCAGCCGCGGCTGCATAAGTCTGGCTTCTCTTGACTGGATTTGATGCGTTGCTGGTTGTTTGTTGGTGTCTTCGCCCGCTCGCTTGGCCTTTACGGCGAATTTATGCGTATGTAAGTAAAGTTTATTTGGCACCTGAAGATGATAATCGGTTACAAATTAATTGCACAAAGCACACATTGACATTGTGACACTTCGCGCAATGCGTCGCCACAAATCTTGACAACAGCTCTGTGCTGCTGCCTCTCTTTTATTGCCAATTCTACTTACATAGTTGTTGTAAAAGTATTGCTGCTCAGTTTGATTTTATTCATTTTCCCGGGATATCTCTAAAGTAGAGCTGTTTTGTTGAATGTGTTGTTGTTGCAGATTGTTTGTTTTTATATGGAACATTTCTAGCTTTTCTTAGTGAAGGTGTCGGCAGATTTTGGTATTACTTTGACTGTAGTGGAAATTCATGTATATCTGTACATTTATACTTATATACAAGTATCTAAAATATGTAACTGGACGGAGTCGAAGTCCTTTGGGTAATTTTAAAGCTCTGCTCATCGAGCTATTAGAACACTTCAAGAGGTTTGAGATGGTTATGCGACGCCGTTGAAGAATAATTTTGGCGCCATTTCAGGTGGAAACCGCTGCAAGTTGGATACACCAAGTGAAGCCAAGTCCTTCTCCACCTGATCTTTCCAACGTAAAGGAGGCCTTCCTCTTCCTCTGCTACCACCAGCTGGTACCGCATCGAATACTTTCAAAGCAGGAGCGTTTGTATCCATTCGGACGTCATCACTGGATCTTTATTCACTGTACTATATCTATGTAGCAGTAAGGCTCATTCAGCTCATTGTTCCATCGCCTGCGATACTCGCTGTCACCAAAATGCAAAGGTCCAAAACTTTTCCGCAGAATCTCTCTCTCAAACACTTCAAGTGACGCCTCATCGGACGTTTTCATCGTTCACGCTTCTGCGCAATACGTTAGGACAGGCAAGACGATAGGTTTTTAGATAGTTAGTTAGTTTTGTTCGTCGAGAGAGGACTTTGCTATGTACCAAATTGCCTACTTAGTCCAAAGTAGCACTTCGGATTTCAAAGCTGGCATTGTTATCGGTGTTAATGCTGGTTCCTAACTAAACGAAGTCAAATTTTAAGACAGCTTACAATAATATGTCCCTAGTGCTGCGGACCAAAAATATCATCAATTGTTTGTAGATTGTTGATGGCAACCGAACGATGACTGAGTTACGGTGGTGTTAACCGCTTTATACTGCTGATGAAATTCATCAGGTTTTAATATCAAAGGCTGCCATTTCAGCAGACGTAGTAAAGAAATGAGAGATTAAGATACTTAAATATTAGCCCCGCGAAAGAGGACATCTATGGAAAATGTGGTGCGATGATTCCATCTCATCCTCATTCCTCTGCCGTAAAAACGACTCAAAGTCCTGAAAGGGCACCCAAAAAATTGGGCATCTGAGATTTTATTAATCTCGGAAGATCCGTCGAGAATCTCACGCGGCCAGAAAGATTTCGCGATCATACAAGTTTGTATACTTGCACAACACTCGCTGAGTTGTCGCGAAGTCCACCCCTCCAGGAATCACAGGTAGTCAATGGGAGCCCAATCATCCCATTTTACAGGGAAACTATCTCACAGACCCTCAGTTGTAACCAGCTCATCCACCTCGCAGTTTCCTGCTATGTCGCTGTGACCAGGTACCCAGATGAGCCTTACATCAAAGAACTCAGATGCAATCAAGAGTGAAGTCAGGCATTCCGCAACCAGTTTCGAGTGCATCATCACCGAGCTAAGGTCCTGATTGACGCTTGGCAGTCCGAGTAGATATTTATCTCCATGAGAGTTATTACACAAGTAGCCAATGAGCTGTCTCTTTGTTTGCCGGTACCTCTACTTGGAATACTCCGCAATGAACTGGTAATCAGAACTTGAGTCTGACGGAAAGCCCCTCGCAGAATATTCCTCCGGCAATCACTCCATCAAGTTCAGGTAAAGTCTAACCTCCAAATTCTGCACCCCCACCCACTCCTACCTTAAACGATCAATCGCCAAAGGGATGAGCACAAAGTTTCTAAGAATTGAATTGGAATCGAAATTTTCCGTAATTGAGGTCAAATCGGTAACCCGATCCTTTGAGTCTAATTGCGGCACGTGCAGCGGCAACTTTGCCTGCAATGTCTACATGCACCACATTTAATATTACATTGAGCGCTAGGGTACGAGTAGTTCGAAGCTCTCAACTGATTCCAACGAGAACAGGCTTTTGAACTCGCCCCAGCTTCTTCACCGATGTCATTCTTTCTTGGGAGTACCATCAGACTTCGACTCATTACAACATAATTTCCTTTACATTGTTATATTAAAGTCAAAATACCACTCTAGATGAGGGGTCTCATCTTGCACCAATAGCGCCTTTGCATCTATACAAGGCGACTGTTGCCTTCCTTATCCTTTCCTCAATGTTAGGCTTCCACTTTAGGTCTCTGTTAAGGATTGGACCTAAATATTTCATCTTGCACTAACGGAGCGCCTACTATTGAAGGAAGAAGAGCTCTCTGTAATTTGTATTTCCTCGTAAATTAAACGTGGTTCATCTTGGGAAGATTCACCGATAGTCCGCATCCCGCTATCCTCCTGTAGGCGGAGAGAGACGCCGCTCCCCTCTGTCACGACCATTCTGTCACTAAGCCTTCAGTAGATAAAGTTGCTAGAGTTGAGTCGTGAGCTCCACGTAACACTGAAATAATTGCGTTCCAGATTAAACTTCTAACCATAGCATACAAGTGACGCAACGGGTCATCTCACGGTGAGTGTTCACTAATTGACCTCCGCACGCGACTTGACCTCCTCGACTATTTTCTTTGGGCTACTTCAAGTCTCTGTTATATGCCAACAAGTACGAGCTCGATATCAACATTCGAGTTGCTAATGCCTTAATAGTGTCGTGTATACGGGAGCGAGTCGTTAAAAATTGGAAATTGAAGTACCACTTTCGAAGCCGAGACGGTATTTTGAATGATGAGTAATCCTATATATTTGTATGCATTTGTTTGTTTTTCCCTTCACTATGCTCGGGAGCATAGGGCATCGACAAGACCCTTCCATCGTGCATGGTTCTCGGGCTGTTGTTTTTCCGCCGTCCCATGCGATGTCGACATCTGCTAGCTCGCGCAACATCGACCTTCTCCAGGTGTTCTTTGGCCGATTGAGCCCTATGTTCCCTGTACATAATGACATGAATGTATCTTGAAAATGGATAGAAAATAAAACCAGATTCAATTCGATTTATTTAAATTTATTTTCCTATCGCTCTTATCTGTTTACCCTATTAAAATAAATAAATAAATGACTGGTGCGTACATTTCTGCTATGTGTTTGGCCGAGCTCCTCCTCCTATTTGTGGTGTGCGTCTTGATGTTGTTCCACAAACGAAGGCATCTACAGCCGAACGGCAAATGATATTTTAGAAGGAGCAGGGATATTCTCGGAGTTTTGCCATCACCTGTCGAGGAGCGACCACTATTAGAAAAAAAATGTTCACCCTATACTTTAGCGAAATTAAGAGTTCTTCAAATTACTCATTGCATAAAAAATAGTTTAATATTTCTAGGTTGCAAGAATATAACTGTAAATATTGTAAGTACTAACAACTGACTACGAAGTTAAAGTTAAATGAAAATTCACGAGCCGCTGGCTGCGCCGTTATGAGTTGCATAGCAAAATCGATTAAAAATGCGCGTCGAAATCCCAAGCGAGCCATTTGGTGCGTAATTTTCTCGTGCGGCATGGCACAGCCCAAAAAAACGTGCTAGACGAGCTACACACAAACACACTGATGCATACATTGATATATAAGTACACACATGAGGACCGCTTCATAATATTTTCATATTGAATTATTGTCACAAACAACCAAAATCGTTCATTATTAATTTTAATGGCCATTGCCACATCGATTCTTGCTGTGATGATTGAAGACACGCAGTGGCATGGCTATAATTCTCGTGGCGATGGCTGAAGGTAAATATGGGCGATTGTATGGGTAAGTGTGCATTGGTCTGTATGTATGTATGTATGTGTATGCATGTGCGCTTGGGTTGGTGAAAGCAACATTGCATATTAATGTCGTTGGTGGTAGCGCTAAATTAAATAAGGAAAGCGTCCGCATGCGAGCCAAACTTAGATGGGCCGCGTCGAAGTCACGTTGCAACAGGGCGTTGTGGCACGCGAGGCAGACCACGTGACTCACACTTACGCCTACGCATACGTCACGACCCTCTGCTGTAGAACTTAAACAGCGGCAGTGCTACATGTGGCATATAGGCGTGCGTCCATACAAACATTTGAATGCTGCTTATTTCTTGTCACTGTGTGTGTGTTTTCTTGTTGTTTTTGTTTCAAAGCAGTAAAATCGAACACGAATACCCGTAAATATTAGACATTTTCAAAAGTATGCGTGCATGTGTGCTTTAGCGTGTGCGCTAGCGCGTGGGTGCGTGCAACAACAACTCCGCCCCCTGCATTTAACCCTAAATGCTAAACTTTACACTTCGCATTGTTGCTTTTGCGTAATTTACTAACTGCTTTGCATTCTCTCTTCTGTAGTTTATTTATTCTATGTTGCTGCGCCTGTTGTTGGTTTTATTGTTGTGACGCTACGCCACTCATTAATTATAATTTTTTGGTTGGTTTGTCGGAAAAGTTGCAGTGCAAGTTGCCGCCAGCCTGTTTGACATTGAGTTATAATTGCATGGATGCTTGTATGTGTGTGTGTGGGCATATAGTTTCACTCCATGTGGGTATGCCTGTCGACTATGGTTCCTTCCTTCAAGGGTGTATTTACCAAAGTTTTGCCATTTACCTACTTTGGGCTCGACGGCAATTCAATTTCCATTTCAATTCAAAATATGGTGGCTTGTGGCGATGAACAGGTATTGCACCACCATTTCCGCCATAACCACCACCCTTGCCAACCAATTTAAATTGCACCCCCACTGCAGTGCTTGCGTCGCGCACTGCACACAGCTGACGGGGCAAACATGCAAACGTCATTCAACAGACGTCATCACTGATATGAATATTGAAGTGTCTGTCCATGAAGTGAAACAAAGAAGAATTGACGTTGAACAATACCGCAACAATCAAGTGACAGCAACAAAAAAAAAAACAACAAAAACAACAAGACAATTTGCATATGTTTATCCATGAACGTTTTTCAATTGTCTGCTCATCCAATGTCCAGCGAGCGGCACGAGGGCACAGTGTGCAGATGTTGATAAAAATTTTAAATTTTTAGTCAGTTGGAAAAAATCGGATCTGATCCTAGCAGATTATAATAACAGAAAAGGCGAAACATCTAGGACTTGTACTGGATAGGAAGCTAAATTGGTGGCTCACCCACTACACAAATCTATGATGGCGTTAAATTCGTGCGGAAGGCTAATTGGAAAGGAATGAGGATTGGAACCCAGAATGATACACTGGCTGTACACAGCAGTGGTTGGGCCTATTCTCTACTATGGCATAGTAATATGATGGAAAGCCCTTGAGAAGGGAGTGAACATCAAAAAACTTGACAAAGTTCAAAGAATACCATCTGTTCTCATAACTGGCGCGATGTCAACCATTATATGCGGGATTCAACTTCCTGATGGTAGATCTGCAGGCAAAATATATCGCGCGTAGTACGGCAATAAGGCTGAACACTCTAAGTAAGTGGTCAAATAAGAGCTACGGTCACGGCAAAATCCTGGCTGGCACTTCGGAGATTGCCGGATTGGTGGACTATGCACTCCCGTCCACACTTGCCATTACAACGTTCACGACCCTCCTACCCTCAAGGGAAGAGTGCGAACGAGGCGATGTCACACAGGGCGAGTCTATCCATGTATACACAGATGGCTCAAAGCTCGAGGGAAGGGTGGCCGGAGGTGTCTACTCCGAGCATCTGGGGATCTCCTTCAGTTTTCGACTCCCCGACTACTGTAGTCTCTTTCAGGCTTAACTGATGGCAATAATAAAAGCCGCGACACTGGTACAGTATGATGCGATATCTGGAAATGACATCACATTTTCACTGACAGCAAGGCGGCGATAAAATCGCTCACAAAACAGTCGACAACCTCCAAGGTAGCCATGAAATGCCGCACATCTCTTAACGAGATGGCTGAGTCATTTCACCTAAAGGTAACATGGGTTCC
This sequence comes from Anastrepha fraterculus, assembly GCA_037575425.1. Classification (NCBI taxonomy): domain Eukaryota; kingdom Metazoa; phylum Arthropoda; class Insecta; order Diptera; family Tephritidae; genus Anastrepha; species Anastrepha fraterculus. The sequence goes on from JAYXIM010042700.1 coordinate 34,125, forward strand.
TGGCCATCGCGACATTGAGGGTAACTGCAGAGCCGATGAACTAGCGAGACTCGGCACCAAGTTGACCGATGAGTACATAGACAATGACATAGGCATACCCTTACAAACATGTAAGCTACTTATCCTCGAAGAAATCGTAAGGAAAGCAAACGAAAGATGGCGTAATGAAGCCACCTGCAAAATCGCCCATCCACTGTGGCCGACTCTCAATGCTAAACGCACAGAATCTTTGCTAAGCCAAAATAAGCACAGTCTTAGCACACTGATTTCAGTCATAACGAGACATTGTCTAGTAGGTAGGCACGCCCCAAGTATGGGTGTGCAAGCACATGAGTTCTGTAGAAGTTGTCTAGATGAGGACGAGGAAGAGAAAATCTCGCCCTACTGTGCCATTGTCCTGCTCTATCCAGACGGAGATTAACTATTCTAGGCAGACAATTTTTTTATCGAATTGGAAGATCTCAGTTCTGCAGAAATATGAGGTATTCTAAAATTTTTGAAAAGCACACACTGCTTTTAGGAGAAATAGGGATCACAATCTGCTATGAGCCTGAGTGTGTCCCACAGGACAACCGCTTCAACCTAACCTAACCCTAGTCAGTTGGCTATACATTTCAAAATAAAGTCGCAAAATATGGATGTACGTAAATAACTATGCAAAAAATGCGATTTTCACAGGATTTTTAACATGCGGGGAAATGAGTTAAAAAATTATAAAATTAATTTTTCAACAGCAGGAAATCAAATACTCCTCGCCCGATTGAAGTAGTGATTTCGGCTATACAGGTTAGGTTAGGTTGGTATGGTTGCCCACGGAATGAGCACACTTGGACGAAGAAAGATTCGTCCTTTGTGATACCATTATGAAGGAGGTGAGGTGAAAGGGAAAGATCTATGGGATGCAGTTAGAGGGCGGGCAGACGTGGTGAAAGCATGGTTAGGAGCGTGCGGATTACGGGCGATGACTATGTTTGCGTCAACCACTTTGTGCTGCTGATGAAATTCATCAGATTTTTAATGTCAGCGCCAGCTATATCAGCAGGCGTGGCAAAGTAGTCAGAGCCAAGATGCCTGGATCTTAGCCCCGCCAGAGCAGGGCAGCTAAGGAGAAGGTGCTGAGATGATTCCACCTCATCCTCCATACATCGCAGCGCAAAACGGACTCGAGGTGATTCCAAGTCTCACAGCATGCATTCCTCGCGCATTGTGATCCTGTGAGAGAACCTACTAGATTAGAGAGCTGATATTTTGTCAGCCTCAGAAAGACTCCCCGAGCGCTTCTGGTCCGACACGTTGGCCAATAAAGATTTCGCAGACCTTACATGTTTGTGTACTTGCCGCAGACGCATCGCTGTGTTGGTGCGATGCCCATCTTTCCAGGAGCAGATCACGCATTAGATTAGATTTGTGGGGGGTTGGACCAGTCCAAGCACTCAGTCAAGAAGTTCATTGTACCACACCCGGATAGAATACAGCGGAAGGAATAGACAGCCAGAATATATAATGTATGGATGGTAAGACGGAAAATTGGTTTCAGATCACTCTTCGGTGAATCTTTTGGATTCATTGATGAATCTTAAGAGATCCGGAAGAGGGAGAGTAGGAAGTACTTTATTACACATATCTCAACATACATGTCTCAACAGCCTAAGCCTGATTCTAGAAATCCCTACAGGGAAAATGCTCTGCAATGTCTTTATTCTCACGACAGGATAGGCATATGGGGTCACCAGTTATTCCAATACTAGCCATAAGCAGATCACAGGTGTTGTGACCTATGATTACATCTACCAGTACTCTCAGATTCTTCCTATTAGGTTTTAGGAGAAAGGTCGCTCATTTCCTGATTGGTTCTTCCTCAAAGCACTTGGCTACTCTGCAGAAGCCCATGACCTCATGAAGTCGTCAATCCATAGTTGAATCGGGCCTAGTGGTATGCTTGCACAGTCTTTGCATTAGCCAGTTTATCAGCCAACTCGTTCCCTGCAATATCAATATGTCTAGGCATTCGAATAAGACTAACTAACTTTGTGCAACACTGTTCAGTTTTGTCTTACATTCACCGACTTATTTCGAAGAGCCACGTGGGTTACCAAAGGCTCTTAGTGCAACTTGACTGTCACTATAAATTCCAATACTCCTTCATCGCTTCCTTTCGAATTTGAAGAGATCTAGAGGTGCAAGATCAGAATGACATTAACGGCATTGCCAGATGTCGTACTCATAGTACCTGTGATACCTAAGCACACACTTCTTTCTAGTCTGGTTAGGGGTTTTACTCTGGGATTAACCATAGTAGCCTTCCTCAAGACTACAGAGACGTATGTAAGAACGGGTCTAATCAGGGTGATGTACAACCTGTGTACTATCGCTAGCCTTAAACTCCATGTCCCGCCAAAGATTTTCTTACACTGCCAGAAGACTTTTAGTGTTCGAGAGACCTTCTGCTCTATGTGCGTCATCAAGGTCATTTTACTATCTAGGATCACCCCTAAGTATTTGACCTCAGATGGCAGTTGCAGTATTATTCCTTTGAAAGTGGGTAGTAACAGATCTTCCATATTGCGCTTCCTAGTAAAAAGTACCAAGATGCTGAAATACCATGCAATTTCCACCAACGCTCAATCTTGTTTTAGAGCTACTGACATTTTCTTGTATATTGCTTCTAGTGACCCTTCTGAGATTAGTACACACATATAACCCGCATAAGTTTGGATAGGGAAGAGAGTGCACCGCCTTGTATACAGCCCTTCTTAACGTCCACCTTGACTTCTTCATTGTTTTCTGCAACAACAACCAAAAGAGGTTTAGGAAACTACTCACCCTCCCCAAGGATAAACTGAGAATTCTCACTGGCATTGTCACAAGCCATTTCAGATTGCACATGATTGGGATATGGCCAACTGATTCTGGTTGTATCTGCGACCAATCCCAGGAGATTTCAATGCTTCATCTCTTTGAATGTACTGCTATAGCGCGGAGAAGGTTGAGACATCGAAGTCAATTGCAGCCAGAAGTTAAGTCCATACGCTCAGTCCAACCCAGCTTTATCTTGAATTTAATAAGGGAACTGGGTCTGGATCAGGTACTGCGCGAAAGACCATGAGGTCGAAGTGCAAACCTCAAATCAAGCTAATCTAATCCATTCTACCTCTAATTTCTTTGGAGAGAAGAACGCTATGAAATTAAAAGAATTGGTGAATGATAAGAGCCTTAAAAATTTATTTTGCAGTAAGATGCAGTGATTCTTTCTTCGGTAAAGAAGTTAGCTCTCACTACTTTTCCTTTAACAATAGTTATAGCAAATATAGTAACAAGAAATATGTGGGCTGCTGCGTTGGAAGCATCATCAGTGCAATGATCTCCAGCCCAAAAAGTTGGGAAGCTGTTGTATGGTATGGAAAAAGCGTACTCTGGCGAAAAGAGCAGAAGGCTGTCTATTCAGAACAGCCTAAAGGCAGTTCTATACTAAGAGAGAGTATTCCTGAGGCTCATATAACGCGCCTCCTCATCTGAACTGTGCTAATGAAGAAAAGCCTTCGCGATGACGGCTGCTGGGTAAGGAGTTAAGGGCAGTAGAAGTTAGGGTTTTAGTTGAAGACCAAAAAGTGAAAGTGGAAGAGACACACTGCTAGGCTGGAGTTCTGCAAATGAAAATTTGTCGGCTAGTGCATAAAACATACTTTTCGCCCATTCCGAAAAAAAAATCTTTATTTTATTTTATTTATTGCTTTATTTCAAATCATAAAATTTGATTCACAAAATACAAAACCAGGTTCCAAAACAACCACAATAGATTTATTTGAACTAAACTTAGATATCAAGTAGCATCTGATGCCTGTTTTTTTGCTTTTTTTTTGGTACCCCTATGTAATTGTTATTAAAGCGCTGCTCCATTCGACATTCCTTTACATGGTTAATATAAAATTTCGCCAAAACTCACACACAGTGCGGTGTAGTGTAGACATTACCAGCACCAGGCATTACCAAACGCAATTCACTTATAGAATTTAGTTAGTTAGACTGACGCTTCGGTCGCATCAAATGGACACGCACTTCAAAATGACTCATCTTTTTGCGCCGCTCGAGTTGCTACTCGCTCGTATTACCAATAGCGCAGCGGTTAATGTAGCTGGTGTAATTAAAATGAGGGTGCATCCTTCAGCAACTCCTACAAACAGTGGCGACCAATATTTGTAGACTAGTAAAGTGCGCTACTATGGATGTATATATGAGCATAAACTTATATGTACGTACATACATTTATGTGCACAATAATAGTAGCGCAACTAATAAACTATTCGTTTTTTTCTATTTATTTACTTTATTTAATTTTTTTTTAACTTTTTTATATAAAACTATATATGTATGTTTATATTACAACAGAAACCTTATAATTTAAAGTTATTGTACACAACTTAAAAAAATATTAAGAATTTATATAATTCCCAAAATTGGCATAAATATTTCAAATTTTTTATCAGAATTTTTAGAAAAATTTCAAGTGTGCAGTTTTATAGCCCCTTGAATTTTGATCCGAATTTCTAGAACATATCTGAGTATGCAGTTTTGTATTCCCTATAATTTTAGTATAACAAAATATAAATTTCAAGTAGCTCAAAAAACGCGTTCATTTTTGACAATTTTTTTGCTCTTGCGTGCGAAAAATTTCGAGCATTCGTTATATGGAAGAAAATGCATAACACAGGCATAAAAAAAAGTTATAAAAAATCAACGCAATTTTTGAGCTACTTGGAGTTTACACAGTATTATAAAGAAATTGCATGAGCTATAAAACTGCATACCCAGAATTATTCTAGAAATTTTGAGTAAAAAGTTTGAAAAATGATGAATGTTAAAATTTTTTTTTTAATTTGGTATTTTTTGAAGCTTTGATTTTGTCGTAGGATGAGCTAGTTTTAGTAGTAAGAAGGCGATGTTCCTAAGTTCAGGACTGGTAGCGACAGGCTAATCACCTGTCAAAAATCAAATAGAATAATGTAGCCAACGTAAGACAAATGCCTTGTCGAGGCTCCGTGCTTCCGAGAGGAGTGAACAAGAAAACAAAAGTGAGCTATTTTTGTATGAAGTTATATTTGCATAAAAAAAATATTTAAAAAATAAATAAGTAGCTAAAACTTTCCATTATATCGCACTGCTATTATTGTGAACGCGAGTGTGCATTCACTCATACTTACCTACAGGTAACCAATGCAGCACTTAGTGAACGCGCAACTTGGCAGCAAAATAAATAGTATTTATTTATGCATAAAGATGGACCAAGCCACCGTCTGTCGTGTTACTAGTACATGCCACACATAGCCACACACACACACATCCATATTCATAAATTTGTATATGCGGCTGCCATTTGGCTGCTCGCCTATCGCCAGCCAGCGTCCGTGATGGATGCGAAAAAGTACTTAATCATGGTGTACGCTAAATTAATCAAAGATGCAATGAAATGAGGCAAAGTAGGGTTTAAACAGACAGACACGGTGTGCGGTAGCAGTGAACAACTTGTTGTTACAAACATTTCGACTGCTTAGTTACTTGCAACAACTGACAATAGGCTGGGCGGTGTGTGCAGCATGCAATGCAGCAATATTTTTGAATTTCATCTACGATTGCATGAATGGCTAAGAAAATTATTCTATTTGCTTTTGTGTGTTTGCGCGCTAGCTGGCTCGAATGAGTAAATGAGCGCATGAGGTGGCATTTGAGGCGTATCCTTTTGGTGTTTTCAATTCGTGGCTCATGGAAAATTCATTGTAATGACTTGTGCTGCGACGGCGGCATATGGCACGTAGCTGAGTTAGCCGCATCCTGCAGCCGAAAAGTGCTGGGTGCATAAAATTAACGAAACGCGCAGCGAGCAAGAAAAATTAGATATTGAAAAAGCAGCAATTATAAGCAAAGCGATAAACATGAAAATAAAATGGAAACAAATTTGTGTTGTGGAGAAGCGGCATGCAGATTGCCATGCAAATGTAGCCATGCAGTTATAATTTGAATACGCGTCGCCCAATTTACGTGCACACATTCCAGTCGCGGGCCAATTTACAATTTTCCCAATTAATGAAAACTTTATGGAAGTGAAAAGAAAATAAAGTATAGCTATCTAGAAGTACATAAATAAATAACAAACACTTTTGTGGCCGCCGCAAAGCCTTTGTTTGCACTTTTGTGTCATATGGCGTGAGGTTAGCGGTCGCAGAGCAGTGCCGTCTCGCTTGGCGCTAAACTAAAATATGAAAATTTTCGAGTTCATATTTTTTCGTTTTTTTTTTTTTAATTTAATATTTTTTCATGCCTCTAATGCTCTTCTTCATTCCGTTCCGCATTTCGATGATTAATTGCGTTCATCTGTTAGACAATTTGGATGTGCGTTGCGTCTTAGTGTTCGCTTATTTCTCTCTTTTCAGCGCTGTGAGTGCTTCGTCTTTTTGTTACCTGCTTATCCTGCAGCTCGGCTACTGACTCCTGCTTGCCTGACTGCGATTTAATACGCGTGACACTATAATTTTTGTGTATTCCTGACACTGACGCTCTGTTGTTTGAGTTTGCGGTTAGATGGTAGGACTTTTTTTTAATAAATATTTGTGTGTATACAGTGGCGGTCGCAATAGTAGCAGAGCAGAGTGTTGTAAAATTTTGATTATTTTTATATATATTTTGATTTTTGTTTTTACAGAAGAGGAGTTCAAAAGGCATCAAAATTCATACAACTCAACATTTCAAACTTTGTACAAAATAAGAAAAAAAAATCTGATTTAAATTTAGAGAGATTTTCGGAAACTTCTCAGAGTTGTAACCTGTTTTTTATAAGTAAGATACATTTTTATGCTTAAGAGAAAGCGGAACACCGTCAGCGAAAAAAATTGTCAAAAAAGAATACGAATTTCATAATTTAAACAAAATATATAATATTTAAAATTTATAGAATATGATGCGATTTTAAAAATGCTGGATTTTTTTATATTTGAGAGAATGAGGAACACCACCAACAAAAAAATTATCAAAAAAGAACGAGAATTTGATAATTTTAGAAAATTTTATAGTCTTAGAAAATGTTCGAATTTTTCTTTTTATATTTGAGAGAATGCGGAACAGCGTCTACAAAAAACTGGTAAAAAATCAAAGCAAATTTTATAATTTTAGAAAATTATTTAATTTAGAAAATTTTATAGTTTTACAAAATTGTAGAAAATGATTAAATAAATCAAATCCAATAAATTTTAGATACAAATTTTAATTTTTAAATTTTACATAATTTTATAATTTTAGAAAATCCTGGATTTTTTTTTAAATTTAAGAGAATGCGGAACACCGTCAACAAAAAAATGATCAAAAATCAACGCGAACTTTATAATTTTTGAATATCAAATAATTTTAGAAAATTGTAAAAAATAATGTGATTTTAAGAAATGCTGGAATGTTTGTTTTTTATATTTGACATAATATGGAACACCCTCCACAAAAGAATAATAAAGAAATCAAGGCGAAATTCGTAATTTAAAAAAATTAAATAATTTTAGAAAATTTTAGAAAAATATATAATTTTAGAAAAATATATAATTTTAGAAACTGCTGTAATTTTATTTCATATTTAAGAGAATGTGGAACACCGTCAAGAAAAATCAAATCGCGAATTTTATAATTTTAGAAAATTATATCACTTTGGAAATTTGTAGAAAATAATATAATTTTAGAAAATAATTTGGCTCAACAATTTTATAGCCCATTTAACTTAAGTTATAAAATGCAAGCCTGAAGTGGCTCAAAAACTCCGTTGATTTTTGAGGGTTTTTTTTCGCTGGCCGTCTTTTGCATTTTTTTCACATAAACAAAAAACTAGATTAAACTTTATATGAAAGAAAAAACACACTCCTACTACAACACTTTGACCTTACACAATATTATACCGGTACTTTATGAGTTATAAAAAAGTGTACCCAAAATATGTTTAAATATTCTAATTAGAAAGTTAGAAATTTTCGCACAAATTTGTGGAATATTTTCAAGTTTTGTGCGAGTTATGAAACTTTTAGTTGTATGATTTTATGTTATTGTAATATGGCTAAAAAGTTTGAAATTTTTTCGAATATTTTTAAATTTTATACGAAGCGTAAAACGTTGAGGTGCATGGTTTTAGTGGCAATAGGAACTTCTATAAAAAATAAAATAAAAAATAAATAAATAGCTGAAACTTTGTAATACCTCGCATTGTTTTTATTGTGACCACCACTGTGCATATCCAGAAGGCATATAAGGATTGCTTTATGTGAACAGTTGCGATGATTTTTATTTTCATACGCTTTTAATTCGATTTTAATTTAGTAACAGCTTCGTAGTACCGCCATTTGTTGGGTAACAGGTTTAGTATAATTTTCATTTCCTAAGAAAATAGAAACAGATACAAAAATTAAAAAAATCTTAAAAAAAATAAAAGTCTTTAAACTCTTTTTTTAAATCACATGATCATCCTTGAAGTTAATGTCGATAAGACAAAATACCTCGTTAGGTCTTCAAGCGCCACACCTTATGGCAACCTGGACATCGGCATATTTTTAACAAAGTGGAGAGTTTTAAATACCTGGGTGTAAACTTTAGCAGCGCTGCAGCTGAAAATTTTCAAAACTAAATTACTATCGATTAACAATATATGCCTGCAAGACATGGGTACTGATATATCACATCAAGCACCACCTTCTCTGCTTTGGGTATAAAATCCTAAGAAGGATATTTGGACCAGTAAGGGAAGCTAATGAACCTCACAGAATCAGGTACGTTGATGAGATCGAACAGGTGATATCAAAGTCAGTGAAAACATTGCGAGTTTCTCTAAAGCTCAGCGCCTGAAATGGTTTGGACACCTACTCAGGATGGACGATAGCAGGATTACGAAAAAGAACTCCAACTCTTTTCTTACGGACAGTGTTGATGCAGATAATTGGTATGATAATGATGACGCGTTCAAAAATTGGCGCAAGAGTTGGAGAATATTAAGTCGCCGCAGATCTCTCCAACCCAGCTGCTATAGAATTCTGTTTAAACTCCTCTTTTTGTCCTCTATGTAGAAGATGCAATTAATTGAGGAACTGCAGGCAAGTAGTCGGCCGCTTCATTATCGCTTCGTTGCATAGGCTTTGGAGTAGTTACAAAATGGTTGCTCAAAAAATTATCTTTTAGGGTGAGATGAATTTTGAATAGACTCAAACAGTCTACGTGTAGAATTCTTTGATGTTGTGCTTGGAGCAGTCCAATTTTAGTATCTGTAGTGTACCCGATGGGCGACATTTCGACCTAAAAGATGTTTTGTGTGCTACTGCATATTTTAGAAGTAGTTAATACTAGCCTTATTGACTGCCATTACTACCATTGAATGCACTCCATTAGACTCTATTTAACTTAGATGTTCTCTACTGCAGACTAAAATCGGTGGAAAGCCAAATTCTTGCAGTAAATTTTTCGCCTTGTGCAGGAGAATTCTTTATTTCATTCGAATCCGTTTGGTCTCGTTGAAAGATCTGAAGTCTTGTCTGTCTTATCCGCAATACAGTAGCACAAAATATGCTCTGCAGTTTCATCATCCTCGACACAGAGTCTACATTCGGTCTACGAAATTATATGCCAGTTATTCTTCAAAATAAAAAGGCTATGGAATCATGCCAATACATTTTTTATCAGCTCTGTTACGCTACAGGCCACACAACTCGCTCAAAATCGATTTTTTTTTGCCATAAGCTCGATAATCGTATAAATAGTGGTGATGCCACAATCACCGTTAAACTTTTTTTGAGGTGCCGTTTCTTTATATAAAGAAAAGGCGTGACATGTTAGCGAAAAAAAATTTGCCAAAAATCAGCGCTATCTTATAATCACTTGAAACTTGCACTTTGTTATACTCAAATTCAATAGGCCATAGTATTTGCAAATTACTCAGAGGGCCTTAACTATTTCCAATAAAACAAATGTTAAAAAGTATTGGCTTCGATTTCTACAAGGATTTTTGGAAAGTGATCAGTTAAAGGTCCTTTATATTCCCATGTGAGACACTCCTTTCACTAATGTGGGTATACCGATTTTTTCCAATCTTTATTCTGAGCACTTGGGTAAATATTTTTAGAAGTACCAGCGACTCTTTGAGGGCACAAAAGACCATGAGGCCGAAGTGCATACCTCGAAGTAATCGAATCTAACCAGCGACTCTTCGTCTAACTAAGAGCTGAGGGTAGGTACTAGTCTGATTGTTATGGCCAACTTGATATTTTTCCACAAATGGAGCGACCTATTATATAATTTTATATTCTGTCAGAAAAGGACCGAGAATTGTTCAATAAAATGCAAAATAGTTGTTTCATCATAATCAAATTTATGTTGTCGGCTTCAAAATAGGCTCCATTCGAAGCAATAGAAATATGCCAACGATTAGCGCAGTCATCAAAGCACCTTTTAAACGCGTTTGAAGAGATATTCTTCGGCTCTTTCAGCGAATTCTCCAAATGGCCTTAATTTAGACGATAGCAAAGTGGCGTCCGAGGAGTGGCAATTTAAGTTTTGGGAAAAGGAAAAAGTCACATGGGGCTAAATCCGCTGAAAACGTTGGTTGTTCGATGATATTTGTTGAGTTTTTGGTCAAAAAAGTGTTCATAATATGAGCCTTGGGAGACGGTGCGTTGAAATCTGAAATTTGAAAAGGTCGAGCCAAGAAGCACCAAGAGATTTGGTGGCTCCTAAAACACGCAGGTGCGACACTCAGGCGGTGCGTTATCATGGTGCAAGATCCATGAGTTATCTTTCCACAAATTGGGCCGTTTCCCACGCACATTCTCTCTCAAACGTCGCATAACTTCCAAATAATATTCTTCATTTACGATACGAGTAGAAACATTTGAAATGAGTTCCGAGTGTCCAAAACCATGATGATCAAAGAAAACGAGTAGCATGACCTGCACTTTTGATCGACTTTGATGTGGTGCTTTCTGTTTCGGCTTACGTGGATAGCGCCATTCAGCCACCTGCCGACTGGTCTGCATGTCAATCTCAAACACCCACATCTCATCATCGCTAGTGAGGCGCTGGATAAACGTTGGGTGCGAATTCACTTGCTCAAGCATGTCTTCAGCCACCTTCTTCCGATGAATTTTTTTAAAGACATTCAGTTCTCTTGGAACGAGTCGAGCAGCCACGCGTCTCATGCACAGTTGATGGTGTAAAATGTTGCGAATTGACTCACGGGAGAAGCTAAGGTCACGAGCTTCTTCCCTCAAACTTAAATGATGGTTTTCCAATACCACTTCCTTGACTTTGTCGACGTTTTCATCCATTGAAGACGTTGATGGGCGACCAGATCGGTCGCAAAAGCCTTATACCACTCGTAGACCCGTAGTCCCGTGTTTTTGACAAAACACACTCACCATAGGCTTTCTGCAACAGTTTTCACGATTCGGCACACGCAATCGCGTTCAAAACACAATATTTAAGACAAATTCTATGTTTAGTATTTTTATCCATAGTGAAAATCGCAGAGCAGACCTGCGGTTGATTGATATATGTAATTAAATTCCAAAAACAAGCTAATTGACAGCTCACGCTCCAGCTCTGCGACACTATAGAGGACAGTTATACCAACAATCAAACAAAAAAAAATGTAGACATACTCGTATGTGCAACGCGCGCTTTTTAAATGAACAACTCCTGATATTTTTTTGACAGCATGTATGTCGCCCCTGGCCGGTACATGCTTTCTTGTTTTGTGAAGC
>JAYXIM010042708.1:0-72373 GCA_037575425.1 Anastrepha fraterculus
ATCATTGTTTGTTAACCACTTGTTTTTAAATAATATGTATATATTTCTTCTAAATGAGCTTTTGGGCATTGGCCCTTCAATATCACTCTCATTCCATCTTTTTGTAAATCAAATTACTTATTGTCTAACGACAGGTGTAATATTTTATGGAAGAAATAAAAAAAAAAAAATGTTCATTCGAATCATTTGAAATTTCTGTATACAATACATTTCTGTATCACAATACAAATACAAAAAATTCAAAAAAAGTTGTACACATAAAATGAATGTCGATTCGAAACTTACTTTAATCTAACAATCGAGCAAGTTTTGTTTTGGACAATATTTTGATTTTTTCTTTTTTTTATATGAAGAAAATATTTAAAAGAAATTTTTTTTTGCTAAAAACCTTCCCCTAGTGGATCCCTATAATATGAAAAAAGAACGAATAAAATTGGCCTCGTATCGGCCCAAAAAAATGCGGACGAACGAACATCATTTCATTTTTATATATATAGATTTATATATATTTTTACTTCTTTTTGTTTTGTTTTATCTGCTCTTTGCGTCGTGTTTTTTTTTTAAATTATATTTATTTGTAAATATTGTTTCTTGCTTGTATATATTTTTATTTTTAATTTTTTATTTTTTTTTTCTGTTCTTTTTGTGGTTTATGTTTTGTTTTTAATTTTAAGTATTTTACATTTTTTTATGTTTTGTTTAATTAATGTTTATTTGTTCTTTTTATTTTATTCGTGTTTTTTAGTTTTATTTATATTTTATGTTTTTTGTTTTGTGTTGTTTTTTTAATTTAATTTATTCTTTAATTTTTTTTTTGTTCCTTGTTTTGTGTTGTGTTTTTTTAAATTTTATTTATTCTTTAATTTTTATTTTTGTTTGGGTATATATATTTTTATTTTTTGGAATTTTTTTTCTTTGTTTTGTGTGTTTGTTTTTTTTAATTTTATTTATATGCCTCCAGAGTTCATAAAACTGTCGGCATTTTGCATCACTCTTACTGCAATCCTATTTAGAACTTTGTTCTCACTTTATGGCACGTCACCTGTATATTTGCACTTTTGGCGACCAAAAATGCCTACGCTGCGAATTCGCAAAAAGTACGAGCAGCAAAAACGAGAAGAAAAAAATCGATAATGTGTCAAATTTGCTGGGCGGGAGAGTTGGCAAGCAGCAGCAGCGCATCAAAGGCAAGCCAAGCCTCTGCGGCCGTAATGTGATTGCGGACAGTGGAGCAGCGGAGGGAGGAAAATAACCGAAAGTGCGGCATCTATGCGCGCTGCTAGCGCTGTGAGCCTAGCAAAAATATAATAGCTTTGCAGGCCTAAGCGCATTTGTGTGTGTGTTCGCATATATGTTTCCTTGCATTAAGGCTTGCATGAATGAATGAATGCTCGTGAAAGGGTTTTGCCATGCGAAAATGCAGAAAATGTCCTAAATGCACACATGCGTGTATTTGTGTGTGTGTGTGTGCATTTGTAAAAGTTGAAAAAGTGATAAAAAAATTAATGCCTTAAATACTTTCACGCTCATGCATGCCTGCTTGCGTGCATGTGTGCGTGTGCTTTAAGTCTGCATTTATCATTTGCAAGTTATTGTCATTTCTGCCAGTTTTTGCCCCTTTTGATTGTTTTTTAATCCATCCTTGCATAAATGTATACTTTCGCATTCTCCATGTGTTTGTATGTGTGTGTGTATATATTTTTCTTTGCTCTCATCCTTTTTTAAGCTGCCGAAATGTGTACATACACACGTACAGACATTATATGTCTCCGCAGTTGTTGCTTTTGCTTTTGTTGCCGTCGCACACTTGCGGGCATTTGCACAGACATATCCTTAGCGAAAGGAAGCTGTCGCCTTCCTTGAAACACTTAATGTTACAACACCAACAATCATGCAAACAGTTACAGCAATAACAATATTGGTAAGCAGCTACAAAAACAGCAACAAATGTCATCCGTTGCGCAATGTGTGCTGCAACGTCGCATCCATCCGCCGAAAGTCTGTAGTGGAACAGTGGCAGCAGAAGCCAAGGAGCAGGAGCAGAGCAGAGGGCTAACACAACAACAACAATAACAACAACACCGGCGTCAGTGTCAGCGCCCAGCGACAGAGTTTAATAACTGCATGCCGACAAGTGACAAGGATATGCGCACACAAACACGCGTACATGCATATACAACGAAGTACTTTGCACTTTTGCCTGTTGTGCTTTGCCTGCCTGCTTGCATTAATACATTTATCTACGAATATTTTTCTTTTTGCTTGCCTTTTTTTTGTTGTTTTATGCATTTGTGTGCATGCGTGCATATGTCATCGACTCACCATCAACCCGTCAACATATCATCAACGCTTGCATTGTTGCTTGGCATCGCGTTGTGTGTGTGTGCGAAATGATGGTGGGTGTTCCACTACTTATGTGACATTGTTGTTGTGCACGCTTGCATTGTTGAACTTCGCATACACGCGGTTATGATGCGCTGTCATTTCTGGAAGTTTATGTATAGTGCGTGTATGTATGTATGTGTGCATTTGCTTTTACTATTGTATATTTCCTGTCACTTTCCAACGAAACAATTTTTTTGCGGATTTTTAAATTTACATATTTCAATTTTTTTAATTGTTTTTTAAATTTATTATTTGTTTTTTTTTATGTTTTTTTAATTTATAATTTTTAACTCTTAATTTTTTAAGTTTGGTTGGTTGGTTTAAGGGTGACCCCGCATCGGAGTACCACATAGACCGCAAGTTGGGTCCGTTGTGTTGCCCTAGAGCTCATTATTTTAAATGATTTCCCCACCTAACCGAGATTTTTATTGTAGATTTTGATCAAAGATATTAATTCGTTTCGAAAATTTGATGAGAGATTCGATTTTCAGGTCCGAGAGTACTGAAAGATTGTCAATTGTTGGAGAGCCTAGAAGAGCGAGTCGACTTCTGGCTAGACCCAGACAACTGCACAGCAAATGTCTGCTCGATACTTCCTCATCTTCGTCCTCGCAGTATCTGCACAGGTCGTTCTGAGGAACCCCGAGCCGACGTGCGTGAGTGCCCAAAAGGCAGTGGCCGGTGATAAGAGATGTTATATGCCTTAGTTCGTGTTTCGAAAGACTTATAAGGGTTTTTGTCTGTTTCAGATTGTAGGATGGCCAGATTTGTCTGGTCGTAACGCAAGTAGTTTCCACTCGCCACCTCCGATCAGCAATGCTGTGAAATTCTCGATCGATGAGCATTTTACATGTTGAGAGCGGAATGTGGATTGTGGGTAAGTCACTAACATTTGATTGCGCAGCTCCAGCTCTTGCGAGCTCATCAGCTTTGCAGTTACCTTCGAATCCACTGTGACCCGGTATCCAGATAACTTGGACAGAATTCTGAACACTTATCTCGTTTTAAGTTTAATTTTTAATTTTTTTTATTTGTTTTTAAATTTATTATTTTTAAAATTTTTAATTATTTTTAAATTATTTTTAAAATTTTTATTTTTTTAAATTTGTTTTTAATCTTTAAGTTTTTTAAGTTTAATTTTAATTGTTTTTTATATTTATTATTTTTTAAATTTTTATTTTTGAAAATTTGTTTTTAATATTTTATTTTTTTATTTTTATTTTTTTAAATTTAATTTTTATAGTTGTTATTTTTTTAATTTCTATTTTTTAATTATTCTCTTTTTAATTTTTATTTGAAGCCTCGGCTCATGTTTCCAGTGCTGCTCCAATATCAGCTTTAGAGGGTCATTAAAATTCATTTGGCAAGAAGCACAACAACAATATAAAAGGCTTCTAAATCATATCGGCCGAGTTTTTTTTTATTATTTTTTATTTTGTTTTGGTTATCCGGCAAACTATCCTTTAATGTCATACTTCCGCAGCTGGGTTATTAGTAAGTGCCCTAAATGCATAGCAGCTTGAAAATATCACTCAGTTTACGGCAATTCAGTGCATTATTTTCTAATAAAATTCTTAGTCATGCCAAAAGGCATTAGAAAATGCAATTGCCTTCTATGCCACTATGATTTATGATGCAAGAAGTGAAGTGGTGTATGTGAGAACTCAGTGGTGTTTAGATAGCTCCTGCATAGCTCTTTGACACTCCAGTGTCATGTCGGTTTTGAACCCGAAAAAGCCTAGAGTTTTAATTGCAGCCTGGCTGTAGCTAAATATTCTATGAAGACTACTAATGCTAGATTTTCATTTCTGATCTAGTAAACAGCCTCCATGGACGCCAAAGCTTGAACCTGGAAGGAGCTGAAAAGTAGTGCTCGGCTATCAAGCTTAAGAGTCATGAGTGTTAATGTTCACACCACAAGGTGGCGGAGGTGAGACATCTCCATTTTTCGTTGCTTAGATTTTTTCTTTTAAAATTGCTTCGGAGAGCCCGCCCATATCAGAGCGCAATCATCTGCGCTATGCTTGGCGTAATTTTGAACAATTTTAGCGTCCAAGAGTACCCGGGATGTTTTTTGATCACTGAGATATGCTGCCCTTCTAGTTTAGCCTCAGTTACAGAATAACGCACTGAAATTTTGTCTCTATGGTACCGGTGAATTGGCACCTGCAAACGGAATTGTGTACAAGAATATTTTGGAAAGTCATCTTATTCTATCAAAATCAAGATTTTCTTAAAAAGACTCCAAAGTTTCACTTAGGTTCCAGCATTAAAAAAATTATTATAGTTCTATAAAATTATGTGAAAAATACATATATGTATGTCGGTATAAAATGAAAAAAAAATGTCAGTGGAATTTAAAAAAACTTTTGTTTCCTGCAGTCCTTGCCAAAAGATATAAAAAGTATTTAAAACCCTAAAACTTCTTTTTAAATTAATTATTTTTTTTTATATTATATATTACTTTTTTCATTTTTTCATATTTTTTTTATATACTTATGTATATACTTTTTTAATATCTAATTTTTTAATATTTAATATTTATTACTTAAATTTTTAATATATAATTTATTAACATTTACTTTTTATAATTATTTCTTTTAATTAATTGTTCTTTAATATTTAATTTTTTGTTATTTAAAATACATAATTTTTTATTATTTTATTTTTTATTATTTAAATTTTTAATTTTTTAATATATACAAATAAAAATATTAAAAGTATTAAAAATAGTTTTTTAATATTTGTTATTTTTACATTTAATTTTTTAATATTTAATTTTGTATTATTTAAATGTTTAATATTTAATGTTTCAATATTAAATTTTTTATTATTTATTATTATTATTATATTATTTTTCACATTTAATTTTTTAATACTTAATTTTTTATAATTTAAATTTTTAATACATAATTTTTTAATATTTGATTTTTTTATATTTAATTTTTTATAATTTACATTTTTAATAGATACTTTTTTATTATTTAAATTTTAATACATAATTTTTTAATATTTGATTTTTTTATATTTAATTTTTTTAAATTAAATTTTATATTATTTACGTTTTTAATATTTAATTTTTTAATATTTTATTTTTTAATATTTTATTTCTAGTACATAATTTTTTAATATATAATTTTTTTATATAAAATTTTTTTTTAGTTAATTTTTAATACAATATTTAATTTTTTAATATTTGATTTTTTCATATTTAATTTTTTAATATATAGTTTTTTATTATTTAAAATTTTAATACATAATTTTTTAATATTTGATTTTTTATTATTGAAATTTTTAATAAAAAATTTTTTAATGTTTAATTTTTTAATATTTACGTTAAAAAAACACAATTTGTTTTAATTAATTAATTTTTTCAAATTTAATTTTTTAATAATTAAGTTTTTAATATTTAATTTTTTCATATTTAATTTTTTATAATTTAAATTTTTAATACATAATTTTTTAATATTTGCTGTTTTCATATATAAATTTTACATATTTAATTTTGTAATATTTAATTTTTTGTTATTTAAATTTTGGGCTTGCAGTTTTAAACTACATAGTATAATAAAGTGCAAGTTGCAAATGGCTACAAAATACCGTTGATTTTTGACAAGTTTTTTTGCTCACAGTGTCACAGAAGAAAAACTTCCTTATACGAAATTATTCGAATTTTTATTTTCATGGAAGAAAATGAAAGAAAATTAGTGGTATTTTGTGATTTAATTATGTATACTAAAATTAATGATTTAATTATATTATACTAAAATTAAACTGGCCAAAATGCCACTTATTTTATTATCCGTGCGCGTAAGTTTTAGCTAAATTGTGTTACGCCTTCCACTCATTCTCACTACAGTCAGTTCTACGTTAACAGAACGACCCGGACTTATATCTGGTGAAGAACTGTCACTCGAACAGCACTTCCCAAACATTAATGGGAAATGTTTACAGCAACAAAATTACCTTTACACTTTAGCAAAGCTGGCCACCATATAAATGGGAGAATAAATTTAATGAACGCTTTGTACAAGGTGGTGCAAAATTAATTACCCTATCGCAAAATTTACTGTAGTATTTTTAAACAAATATGTCCCTTAACATTCGGTGCAATTCCTCACTTCTAATAAATTTCCAACTATCACCTTGTTTTTTTGTAATCATACCCTTTATTTTTAGAAACTGTAAATGCAGATACGAAAAATTAGAATATCAGCACCCTGGTCCTCTTATTGGGAGGGAGAGCAGCATCACATTTGGAAGAGCTTTAATGCTAAAATGGAACCATCCCGAATTTAAAGGCACTGCCGTCACCCAAGGGTGGGCTCATTTACTACAAAACTCCTGATTTTGATCTGATCAATGCACCCTTCCACATGTCGGACATGAGAGACCACACAACAGCGCTCAACTTTTCGCAAGAAAAATACACAAAGCACCAAAATTTTCAATTCACATCAACTCGTTTCAGTGGGCTAATTTGTTTAATGTGCAACAACTATAATCATGCGGCAAAGGAGAATGCTGCATCTATGTACATATACACATAGTATATATGTACGTAAATAACTGCACTTTTCTTTAATGAAATCCCACTTCAGCTGCTTTTTGAGTTTCTTTCCTCTTCGCACGAGAAGTGCTAATTGCAAACTACGTAGGTGAGCAGCACTCATAACTGCTGCCCAGGCACAAAGTGGTTGGTAGTCGAGTCAATACGCTTATCGTACCTGCCTTTGTTTGGTGTCTGCTGCGCTACTACCGAGTTCTTAGAAAATATTTTTCCTTTTCTTTCTTTTTTTACTAATAAATACCATAAGCGAAATCATGGAGTACCCAAGTACTGCGTTTCTAGTGAAGAGAGAAGGATAAGTAGTACCATTTAAGCAAATGGAGTATTTTACACGGATGTGCCCTAGGAAGTGTCAATTGTCTCTTATAGCAATGTTTTTCCGGTAGCTCTCAAGCGTTGTTAAATTTTACATACATACATACATACATACTATGATAGTATGTGTGGGTGTATGAGTGAGCAACAAAATGTGGGCTACCTAGTGCTAGCTGATAGTTGGAACATCTGCACGCCAGTCAGGGAGTTCTTAGTTTTGTCTTTCTTCATAGAAGAACGTAAACTAAAACGTACAAAAAAAAAACTACTGTCCTTTTTCTTTAATTAAATAAAATTCAAAACTCAATCTATTTTAGTAAAGTATTTATAGTACCAGGTCGGGGGAAAACGAAATCCATTATTTTTGCGTAAAATTCAAAGCTTTTTTTTAAGATGTTTCGGATTATCCAATTTGGGTCAAATATGCACCGTTTTGTTGTATAATTTATTGCCGTTTTAAAAGTAGCTTCATAATGCCTCTCTCAATGAGAGAAAAAGGTGCTAATCGCTCGGTCCGGATTATTGGGTGGTTGCATAAGAACTTACCAACCAAGCTCCTGAAGTTTTTGACTAGTCTCTACAGACATTTGGAACCTTGCGTCGTCCTGATGGAACACAACACCGCTTCTGTTGGCAATTTCTGGCCGTTTCTGGTCAATCGCTAGCTTTAAACGGTCCAGTTGTTAACAGTAGAGATCTGAATTTAATGGGTCGGTTTCATTCCCTTTGGCCTAGGTTTCGCAGATGGAAATTAGATTCATCACGGTTTTCGGTGTTAATTGGCGTGGCACCCAAACATCGAGGTTCTTTTTGGATCCAGCCTTGCGCAAATGGTATAAACGGTTTTATTGTCGATCTTTAGCTCCTGGACGAATGCCCATCATTTCATAATGACCTCAAGCAGCTACCCTCTTGGGGAATTCCTTCACAGTGGAATGAGTTTCAAGCCTAGAACAACTACATTTATTAAGTTAATTAAAATTGGCAGTCAAGGTCTTGACTAGGCGCCTTTTAGGAGGCAATGTGGACTGAGTCTTCCTGAAAAACCCATTATTCCAAAGGTTTTTATATATTCTTTCACGGAGCCCAGCAGGAATGTCTAATACTTTTGATCTTCAGGCCTAGTTTTGCGACAACAGCAGCGAAATGGTTCGAAATGAGCGAAATCTTACCTTTTAGGAGACAATGAGGACTGATTCCTTTGACCTATTTTGACCTTCAGTCTCAGTTTTGCGACAAGAGCAGCGAAGTGGTGCGAAATCGTAGCAAACACTTTTTCACTAGCTCATATTTTCCCTGCGTATGCAGATATTACATTCCTATTTGTTCTATGCGTTCCCAATTCCTTTACTTAGCTACTCTCTGTTCTCCCTTGGCTCCTCCTCTCTTCTTAATTGATATAACATTGGGTGCAGTAGATGGTTAGAATAAAGGTGAGTATTCAGTAGGAGGTGTTTCTCTCAAGTGTGCAAAATTATTGTGACACCTTCCGTTTGGAGGGACTATACTCTGGTCTGCACTGGTGAGCTGCTTTTATTTCCACATACACACACACACACATACATACGTATTCCTGCTACAACTTCTCTGTGTACTTTTGCTACTTACTCGTAGTCGTTGCTTCTGGCTGATTGCTTTGCTTCCTTCTTATTTTACTGTTTTTTCTTACTTTATCTCTTTGTTTGTCTCTATTGTTGCTTTTGTGTTTGTTGGCATTGGATTGCAATTGCGTAATGTCGGAAGGAAGTCGGAAAGTCGTTGCATTGTTGTTAGTGCTGACTTTGAGGTCGTTATTGTTTTCTGCTTTTTTTCGTTTTTTTGTTTTTTATTTTTTATTTCTTGTATCTTGTTTTTTTTTATTTTATTATATTCTTTCTTGTGTCTTGTTTTTTTTATTATTTCTTTTTTCGCTTTGCCATTAATGTGCATTGTCGTACATTGTGCATTTGTTGTTGCTATCCCATTGCAGCTTTTCTTGTTTTTCTTGACGAGCACTCCTTGTTGTTGTAACCTGCGATTCCAATGCAGTACCGCTTTGTCATTTAACTTGAAAATCGCCTCTGGACTTCGCTTCAGCAGCGCATACACTCTCAACATACAGTGCTCATTCTCACCACAGCTCTCCTTCTCACTGTCACTGTTAATTTTCGCAATACACAGCTACACTGAACCAACCACACCACCACCCACATATACACCTAATTCATTGGAGCTTCTAGCATTTCTCTTTTCCGCTGTTTTGTTTTTGCTGTAACAACAGTTTTGTTACACGGTTGATGTTACTGTTGCTGTTGTTGGGCTCATCGTCGTCGTCCTCATCATCGTCAGCGTTGTTGCCGCCCGATCGCTTTGCCTTGCACAGTCCAACAGTCTGCATTTAAATGCATTAAATTGCATTGCTGTTGGGGTTTTCCCTCTTTTTTCGCTCGCCTCAATTCTTTTGGCATCATTCCGGTAGGAAGTGACTGTGATTGCACTGGCTCGCTGTGTATGTATATGCATTATATAGTATATGTATATGTATATGTATGGTTGTGTGAGTGGGTAGTAAAAGTCAGTTACGAGTGGCATTTGTATTTGCTGCAGCCAAAGACCACAGAGACGATGGCACGCTGCCAATGATGGCACCAAAAAAAAAAAAAACACAAAACACAAAACTCAAAACCCAAAAAATCTTAACTAACTCGAAATCGAGTCTGCTGCACTATATTCACCTCCATTTACTAAAGTTTTGCTTGTCTCCCGTACCTCATTACTGGAATTCTGCTGGTTTTCGCTCACCACTCTTCGCTGCACCACCTACAAGTCTCTGCTCCTGCCCCTCACTGGTATGGTAGCCTACAAAGCATTCTTGTTTCTACCTATACATTCATGTTTTTTTTTACATTTTTTCATTTTCCGTCCAGTTGCTTGGTGAATTGGTAGCATTTTTTACTGTGGTAAATTAATAATTTAAATTGTGTTGAAAATCAGCTATGTTGGCGATGTCATAATGTGGATTACGTGTGAATTGGGTTAAAATGTATTTTGCATTGTAAATTTCACGGTAAAGTTTTGCGGTTTTTGGCAATGAAAGTAAAATTTAAATCGGTGCGCTGCATGTAGTGGGAAATGAGGGATTGTGGCTCACGATGTGCGAAGTTAGCGGCTCTTTTTTCGTCTTTCGATTGATTATCCTGATTGTGGTTAATCAGCACAAAAGTTTTATTGCTGGTTTTCTCGTGATTTAAAATTATTGCTTGTGCTGACGGGGCGGTATGAATTGAAAGCTGAATATTTAAATAACTTTGGTAGATAAATTGAACAATAATTTTCCAAAGCGCAAAAGTTGTATAGCCAAAATAATTTTGTTAAAAAAACTAATAAACGTCTGTGGGTTTTTGGCAAAATGACTTACGTCAACTTATCATTTTGTTCTTGGAAAGCATTAAACTGCTGGACGCTGGGTTGAGCGCAACATTTGAACTTTTAACTTAATAAACCAACTCAGTAAAAGTTGAATTAGAATATAAAGTTTTTCCATAAGAGGTCAGAATTGATTAGTTCAAAAGTAAAATCTGTTGATTTTTTTTCCATTCAGCGAGAAGGGCTTTGGGAGTGATTTAATACTCAGTATTTATCACTTTGTATAAATAAAACAGGTGCCTTGTTATTTTTCAATCAAATTAAAATTAAATGCCATTAAATTAAAGTTTCCTTTTTGTCTTTTTAATATTTTTTTCGGGTCTACAATTTATGAATTAATTAATTATATTTTCCAAATATCACGGCATGCGCTTTTAAAAAGGTTCAAACCTTTTTTTTTTTTGTTAATTGCTTTTTAAATTGTGGTATACTTTTCGAAAACAAAAAACAGGCCCAAAAAACATACATTTGATAACCTGTAGACACCATTCAATTTACAAATTATGTTCTTGTTGTTGTAGCAGCTTAACTAAATTCTACTTAGACCGCTTATATCATCACTCGCTGTAGGCCCATGAAAAAAGCTATTTCGACGGCATGGGACCGGAGTTAGAGATGTCTTAGATGAGTAGGCTTAAGCGGGCATGTGAAAATGTGGTTAGTTAGTCAAATGTCGGTCATATGTTAAGCATTAAAGCCGAATTCGGAATAGCTAGGAGTTTAAATGGCAACACAACGAAATGGCTGCGGTTTTTTTCGACCAAAGGCTGTCACCTCTCAGCGATCTAAGCCTTTTTAGCTGAGTGTGACCTATCTCCCGACAAAATTTGATCATTTTGATTTTTTTGAATACTTTTTCTTATAGCACTGATATTTTAATCGAACTGCTGGGAAGAAGGTGCACTGATGTTTTTATTACTCGTCTGTGTGAGTCGATTCAAATTTATCCTTTTATTTTTTCAGTTCGTAATTTTTTTTCATACGATAAAAAATTCCGAAAATATACACAAATTTTCATAAGCTCACCACTTTCATTGTTGCTTTTAATTGTTAACTTACTGTTCTTGAGTAGTATTGAACTTTTATTAGGAAATTGGAAACCTTTTACTGCACCTCTGCCGAGAAAGATGGCATCGAACTGTGATAGCTGTCAAAAAAAATAAGAACACGTAGTTCTAAAAAATCGAGCTTATATTTGAAATCAAATCAATCCTTTTTACAGCGTCAGTCTCGCTAGTTAATAGTTCCACCTCGTATTGTAGCAATAATCGCAACTTGGAGTGGCATATTTTCGGAAATTTTCAAATAAATAAACGGCTAGTCTTAAGGCGTTAGGCCATTGAAGCGTTCGAAAAATTTGCATATTTTGGATTGTCTTCAACCGGATGGAATTATTCAAAATACTGAAAAATCTTATTATTATTATTAGTTTTTTTTTTCAAAGTAATACTGTTTTTTTTTGTTTTTAGTTTTGTGATTTTTTGTTTTTCAAATTAAAATTTTTTTTCTTCAAAGAAATAATTTTTTTTTTCAAAGTAATACTTTTTTTTGTTTTTCAAAGTAATACTGTTTTTTTTGTGTTTTTGTCAAAGCAATGATTTTTTGTTTTTCAAATTAAAATTTTTTTTTCTTCAAAAAAATAATTTTTTTTTTCAAATACTTTTTTTTTTTGTTTTTTCAAAGTAATACTGTTTTTTTTTTAGTTTTTGTCAAAGCAATGATTTTTTTTTTTTTTCAAATTAAAAAATTTTTTTTTTTTTCACATTAAAAAAATTTGTTTTTTATTTCTAAGTAATATTTTTGCTTGTTTTTTGTTTTTAAGTAAACTTTTTTCAAAATAAAATTGTTTTTTTCTTAGTAATACTCAGGCTACACAGCTTTTCGTGGCCAAACATGTTTTTCAAGGGCTTGCAGTCGAACAACACTCCGCTTGCAATTTTTAATTTACATTGAGCAAGCATTTTTATACTCGATTATTCGAGTGATTAGCTATAGTAGAAGGATTTTTTTGATTTTTTTGAAAAAAGTTAAAAATTTTCCCCAAAAGAAAAAAAAAATCGTTAGAAAATTTTCTGTATAAATGAAATTCATCCGTACTTCCACGCAGAGTGCAATTGTGAATATACAATTTCAAGTCGGTAGATCAATTTGCTTCAAGTTATGAGTCTGGCTGGCTTCAGAAAAAAATATATATTTATATAATTGGCGCTTGCACTCTTTCCTGGGTATTTAGCCGAACTCTTTCTCTTATTTGTGGCGTGCGTCTTGATTTTGTTTAACAAATGGAGGGACCTACAGTTTTACGCCGGCTACGAACGGTAGATGGTTTTTCATGAGAAATACACTCGGAGGTTTGCCATTGCCTGTCGAAGGGCGACAGCTATTAAAAAAAACGTTTCTATCAATTTGTGTTTCGTGCCCTGTACAATTCCGAATAGTAATCACGCACCAACCCCAGAGCGGCCGTCCACAAAAATATGGTTTCGAGAAAAAATCAAAAGAGACTGTGCCCAAAAAAATTATTAGATATTTTTTACCCCTTAATCCTCTGAAAAAGTAATTTTCAACCCTAAAAAGTGAAATCTGGTGAATTTTACGGGTTCAGTTCAACCAAAGCAATCTTATTGCTTTCAACATCGTCATGGACTTGCAATAACGGTACTAAAAATTCCTAAATTTTCTACAATGTTTCAAATTAAATAATTAAAAAGAAATGTGAAATAAAAATGTGTTGCTTAGAATTTTAAAAGATTTAAAAGATCATTTTTTCTATTCTAACCAGATATAAAAGTGAGTAATCATAAATTAGGTTTTCTAGTCGTAATCGAGGTTTGTTTATAACGTAATTTCTAAGGGTTTTACTTTTCTAAGTTTACGTTATTGGGAATATTTTATACAAAAACATTCTTTTTTTAATTTTTACAGTGGCCTAACTCTTAAACTAAATTAAGAAAATATGTTTTGTTGTTTTTTATAGTATGTTTGTTGCTCTTATTTTTTTTTAAATCTCTACATTGGCCCAGCTCCTGAAATAAAATAAAACAAATGTTTTTGTTTTTTTGCTGTAATATTTTTTGAAATTTCTACAGTGGCCAAACTCTTGAAATAAAGTAAAAAAAATTTTTTTTGCATGTTTTTTGTGAAATTTCTACAGTGACCTAACGCTTAAAAAAAGAAATAAAAAATATTGTTAATTTTTTGTTGTTGTTTTTGTTCTTTTGTTTTTTCATTGGCCCAACTCTTGAAATAAAATAAAACAAATATTTTGTTGTTTTTTTGTTGTTGTAATATTTTTGAAATTTTTACAGAGGCTTTCTTACTCTTGAAATAAAGTAAAAATAAATTTTTTGCAAGTTTTTTTGAAATTTCTACAGTGACCTACGCTTAAAAAAATGTCTTAGTTTGTTGTTTTTTTATTATTATTTTGTTGTTGTTGTTATTTCTTTGTGTGGAATTTCTACAGTGGCCTACGCTTAAAACAAATCTTTGTTTGTTGTTATTTTTATTCTATTGTTGTTGCTGCTGTTATTTTTTGGGAAATTTCTACATTGACTTTGCCTCTCAAAAGTTTCACCTTAATAGGTACATATATGTACATACATACATACACCTGGTGGCACGAAAATGGCTGCTAGTTTTCGAATATTTGCTCGGTAATGTTACTATTTTTACGCACCCAACTGCAACGCTTGTAATCCGACATTATCTACGACCGCTTGTGCCTAAGTATTTTGCAATTATTTTGTCATTGTTTTATATTTACTTAACAGACCCAAAAGTATTTATAGTGCCGTCAAATAGGCCAAACAAATCAGAGGTAAGAGAGAAGCAAAATCGATTAGATTTACGTGCTTTACACTAATCGCCCACGCCTGAGTGAGTTGTTTTGTGCTAATTTATGTGCATATGTATGTATGGGGTGTTTTTTTTAGCTGCATGAGGACTATCGGTATCGCTAACCATTGTTTCATAGATGAGAATGGCTAAAAAAAAAATCTGTTCGCGAAATGCATAGGTCACTGGCAGCATCGGTGCTGATTTCTTTCGAAACGAGGAAGAAGCTGCCGTTACGGTGAATGACGAAAGGTATCGAGCCATGTTGACTGAATTTTTGTTTCCGAAAATTAATCAGCTAAACATCGACGACTTTCATTTCCAACAACACGGCCCAACTTGCCATACAGCGCGCTTAACAATCGATTTGTTGCAATACTCAAGCCATCATTGACGTCATACGGAAAGATTTATTGGAAAATATGGTCAAATATTGGATTGATCGAATGTCCCATCTAACTCTTGGTCGCAGAAGCCAAATTTCACATGCAATACTTACGATTTGTATTATCATTTTAAGTTCTCAAACTCTTAAGAAAACACCCGATATATACAAAGTGCTGCGGGAAAAACCTGCAATTCATCGGCAGCAACACCCAAATGAAGAAACCAGACATTGAAGAATGTCAAACATACAAACATGTTAAGGCCTCCTCACGTACTTATGTATGTATGTGTGTGTGTATGTGCATCAGCGCGCGCGACACAAATAAGCATTTGAGTTAATTTGAAATCGCTTTTAAATTAACTTAATTCGCATTAAACCAAGTCGTCCGATGGCTGAGAAAAGAAAAAGCTAACAAAAAAATAAAAATAAAAAACAAAGCGAAAGAACCTAACAAATTGCGCCTACGTATAGAGACAGCGCAAACAGCCACGGCGGTAGGAGCGAACTAAGCGCAGCAACAAAACTATAGAGACAGCAATTGTTAGCAAGAAAAACTTAAAAATAAATGAACCCAAAGCGTAGAGTAAAAATAATCTTCAATTCCAGGCCGAAGCTAATGCGACTGGCAAGTACATTTGTTATGCGCTGCAGAGGCGCAGCAAGAATTTTGCTCCAACTCACCTCTACTCATACTAACCCACTTCACTCCGTTGACTCTTCTGCTGCTTAGTTGGCGCACAAAGGCAGATAGACAGACAGACAGCAGGCTACCTACTCGCCACTTTGCTGCATAAATTGCCATTTATAAGTTATGTGCATGCATACATACATATATTTTATAAAAAAATAAAAAAAGGTGGATTTATAAATATGAAAATAAACCAAAGGCCGATTGGAATTACTAAAGAAGCGCAAAATATACAAGGTGCCTAACGAAGTTAACAGGACTTTTTAAATATACTACTTTTCTGCATCAAATCATTTGAAAGCTTTGGGTGTCTCACAAATTGAGATCGAGAGCTTACTAACGAGAATTTTTCAGATTGATTGTTCCAAAGGCAAAGCAGGTAGGCGGTTTTGCCAAAAAGCATTATGATTCCCGCCTTGAAAAGGATCTGATATGATAATCCTTTGCACAAAAAGAAATCGGTGGACTTACATAAACAAAACGAAGCATAAAACAAACTTTAATGGCTCGAAAATCATGCGTTGTATTTAATGCAACCAACGCGGTATGCGGTACATCTCTCATAGGAGCTCGATACCCAGCACGATAATAATGCCTTTGAGCCATCCATTGATGGAAAAACGGCACGATATGAAATAAATGCACGCGACAAATTGATTTTTGAACACGAAAAACTCAGAGACATGTGGTTCAGATTGTTAAAGCCACAACACCGAAGTAGGAAGCCGCATATCCCAGACTTTACTACTTTCGAACGGAAGAATCTTCTTATCTTCCAAAAGTCTGACCGAAAATCTTTTTCGTACTTACGAAGAGCAGAAAGTACTCCCAAATGGAAAATATTCACATGAGCTGGTTGAAAACTCCTTCCCTTCTTACGAAAAGGTCAAAAATTCTGCCAGATTGTACATGGTGTGATAAAAAAACTTTTCGTTCTCACAAAGAATGAAAAAAATTGAGAAAGAAAGATGTCACAAGATCTGGATGTGAAGCTCTTTCGTAAAAAATTGAGTTAGATCCACAGGGATATCTGAAAACCCCTTCCGTTCTTACAAAAAGACCAAAAATCAACTACCTCGAGTAGTCTGGTTCAGAAACTCTTCAGACGCACAAAGAGTGAAAAAATTAGATGGAAAGATCGCTTATGATCTGAATGGAATGTGGTCATATTATTCTTCCATACTTCCAACGGGGGAAACAATTTAGATAGATCCATATGAAGTGTCTGAAAACCCCTTCCGTTTGTACAAAAAGGCCAAAAATTTAGGTGGATCGCAAATGGTCTGGTTGAGAAACTCTTCCGTGCTTACAAAGAGCGAAAAAATTCAGATGGAAAGATCCCACATAATTTGAATGCGAAGCTCTTCCGTATTTCAAATAAGATAAAATTGAAATAGATCCACTTGGTCTAGCAGGAAACTCCTTTCGTTCTTACAAAAGGCCAAAAATTGAGTTAGATCACAAATGGTCTGGGATGAGAAGCTCTTTCGTACTTACTAAGAGGCAAAACTTCCATTCACCAAAATCAAACGGGGAGCCTGCAACTGACGGGCAAGGTAAACTATTTCCCGGCCCAAAAAGTAGCAGAAAGTCAGTATCATATCTCCGTAGTACGAAATGGATGAAAAGCCTGAAGAACGTTTTGCATGATCGAGTACTCGGTTTGAATACTTGCTTCCCAAGAGGTAATGCGACCCTGGGCATTTATTGAGAAGCAGTTTCAGACGAGGCGCATTTTAAGCTCTGCAGATATGCTAAAAAAAAAAGAATTCCAGCATCTGGCAGATTTGACTGTCAAAAAGGCAATGCATCTGCAGAGAGTAGCCGTTTTTTGTGGATTTTGGCGTGTCTCTTTTTCCCAAAATGCTTCTAGAGAAGCCATTTCAATTATGGAGCCATAATTAGCTTCATTGAGTAGCTTGAAATTGACGATGTAAACTTGGATGTTCTTTAGTTTGAACAGGTTGGCAAACAATAGCACGTTCCCACGACAATCGAGTCTACCTTACCGGAATCAAGAACTGGCCCTTCAGCAGAGTATGGGAAATATTTTATTTAACCATGCCAACAATAGTGGCGCACGGTTCATCAAACAAACGTTCTTTTGGATAATGGTAATAGCCAACCGTTATTTCGATGTCGATTGACCATCTCGATGCTGCGATTAGATCCCTCTAGACTTTTTTCGTGAGGTTTCTTTAAATGTGAATGTTATGCGGACAATTCAGAAACGAGCTAGCCGCATTAGCTCCCACTTCTTCTTCTTGATGGGCTCGATAACCGCTTACGCGATTATTATTACTCCATACTCCTTTAGGGGCTTAAGGATTCAACAAAAGTTTTCCACACATTTTTATGTGTTCCATTTTCATTGTGGATAGTTCTTTGCCAAATCATCAATGGTCTGCCTCTTCTTCTCCTTCCTTGCGGGTTCCAAGTCAAGGCAGCATGTGGCCGACTTTAACAAAGCGCGTCAGTCGTTTCTTTCTCATGCTAACCGGCGCCAGTTGAGCACACCAAGTGAAGAGAAGTCCTCCACTTTATCTTTCAAACGCGGAGAAGATCTTCCTCTTCCTGCTACCATCAACTGGTATCGCATCGAATACTTTCAGAGCCGGGGCGTTTGTGTTCATTCAAACGACATGACCCAGTCAACGAAGCCGCTGGATCTTTATTCGCTGCGCTACGTCTATGTCGTTGTGAACCTCGTACAGCTCTTTGTTCCATGACCTACGATACACGCCGTCACCTACGGGCGAAGGTCCAAAACTCTGCCGCAGAATCTTTCTCTCAAACACTCCTCGTCGGATATTGTCTTCGCCCAAGTTCTGCGTCATATGTTAGGACGGGCACGATCAGAAACTCATAAAGTATTACTGAATTGCCTCTTAGTCCGAAGTAGAACTTGTTGGCAAGAGAAATTCTCTGTTGGATTTCAATGTTGAATTGTTATCGGTGTTAATGCTGGTTTCTAGATAAATGAAGTCTCTTACAACCTCAAAATCAGTACGGTCAACAGTGACGTGGGTGTGCCGACTGTTTGTTTAATGGCAGCAGGTGCTTCGTTTTATCCTCGCTCAGAATCAGATCGATTTGATTTTTCTCTCAAACACTCCAAGGGATGAGTTTACTATTGTGAGTTAGAGTCAGGAACCGGGCCAGCCGAGGCAGCCATTTTGAGTGAGGTTACATTCCGTAATTATTCGGAAAGCTTACTCTTTCCAACGCAGTAAAGGTCGATTAAAACTATTTAACCGTATTTTCTACATCATTTTTATAAAGAAACCCACCGATGGTAACAGCCAAAATATTCCGCATTAATGTTTGGGCAATGCTGCTGGTATAATAGTTCTTGACCGGAATTAAAGGCATGTCGTCCCGGTAACGTAGAACCAATTGTCGTGTGCATGGTCCACCCTTTATCTTGACTCCCAAGTACAGCATTATGTCTACTTCTGAGTGCACCTTGTGCAAAGCGCTGGGTGTTGAGGCAATGAAAGGGCAGAGTAATGGCGTTGTTAAGGCAATCAGAGTAGAGTAGCCGAAGAGGCTTAAACGACTTTTAATATATATTTATACCTAATTTTATTGCTTATTTTTTTCTCCCTGGTCATTTGTAACGCGTCTGTTGGCTTGTGAGTTTGTACATCTGTACGCATCGGCATACAAAATACATCGCTTTCCAGCGGCGCGGTATAATTTGAAATGCTAGAACGCCTCTTCGCAACACTTTTGCCACTGTCTCACAAATGACGTTCGCTGTAATCCATGTCTTTTTTTTTGTTATTGTTTGCTGCCGCTTGGTTGGCTGCCTGAATGTCGTCTGCGCCTGCGCGCGCACATTAACATTTCGCGCTACATTAAGTCAACAACAGCAACAATAACAGCAAATAAAACAACAATAAAAAGGCAGTGTCGGTGAATACATTTATGTTCGTGGTGACCACAGCACTCGCAGCAGCAGCAGCAGCAGAAGCAACGGACAGACAGGCGGCAATGCTTACCATCAACAGCCACGCAACAACAATAATGAGCGTACAACCCAAATACGACATGGCAAATAAAAGAAATATTTAAATTCTGAAATTCCAATTATCAATTAAGTCAGCCTAGTTTTTTTTTCCTTTTTTCATTTTATTTTGGTTGGTTTGTTTTAACTTTTGTATTTTGGACTGTAATAAAAATGACAGCACAACGACAACATACGAAAAACGAAAAATTAAAAAAGGCAGCAGCGTGTAGACCAAGAACAAGCAGTAACCAACAGTAGTGCTGCCATATGTTTTATGTGCTTCTACATGGGTGTGTGTGTATGCATACGTATGTATGTATATGTGTGCGTTCGCAAACCTGCAGCGATGATGATGACGACGACTACGACGACAACCACAATCAGGCGCACAAACGCATAAAACATCGTACAAGAACCACACCACCAACAACACAACCCAATGGAAAAAGAATGAAATTAAGCATAAAACAAAAAAAAACGTAGATAAAACATTAATTATTATTAATTGCTTTTTGTATTCGAGCGCGCTCCCTGTCCGCCTGGCTGCCCTGCCTCGTTGTCGCTGCTGGTGAGCACCTCTTCTTAGCTGCTTTCGCATCTGCACACAAGTGGCTTTGTATGTGTGCGCGTATGTATGTATGCATTGGGACTTTATGTGAATGTATGTCGCAATGCGTAAGAACATATGCGCTATGCGCGCATTTATGTTTGTCCCTGTGCATACAAATGTGCCCGATGGTTTGCTCTGTGTGCTACGTCCGAGCTGCAGCATGAACGCAATGTTGCGCGCATGAATCGGACTTTACTCAATTTAACTTCTTATTTTATTTTATTACTTTGTTTGCTTCAAAGTAGCATAGCAAAGGCAATAAATGTGGTAATAAATGAAATATTAAATATGTTAAGGTGTAACAGACACATGTACATGTGCATGTATGTATGTATGTGTGCATGCAAGCATGTAGTAAATTTCTTTGAAAATGCATAATTTCGAAACTACTCGGCCGGTATTAATATTTTTCAACTAATCTGACTTGACAACTTATAACTATAGATGTAACACTTTCTTTTTAGCAGAGTGTTGCCACCTACTTCTTCTTGATTGGCGCTATACCCGCCACGCTATATATGACGCCACCTACTAGGAAGTGTAATTTATTAAACAGCAGAAATAAATTTTACCGCACAAATATCAAATTAGAAGCCTTTGAGGAGTCATCAATACCAAAGGTTTTTTTGAAAGCGTTGCCACCAATTTTGGTCACAAAAATAGGAAGTTATGGTACCATTGAATTAAGTAGAAGGTTAAACATCAGATGAATAAACAATTTCTTTAGCGTTGCCACCTAATTTGTAATCGAAAACCTGAAACTGCAAAACTGAATTACATATACTATATGACATCAGCGCGTTTAAGAACGGGGCATAAAGGATTAAAAAAAGGTATTTAAGAAAACCTTAGCATACAGGTTTTTAATAGCGCTGCCACCTACTTTTGCTAACAAAAATGGAAAATTATACTACAGTTAATTTAAGAACTAAGTTACAGTTATCAGACAAATAAAAACTTTTTTTTCGAGTGGCGTTGCCACCTCATTTGTAATCGAAAAACTGAAACTACAAAACTGAATGACATATTAGATATCAGCGCCTTTCTGAACGGCCGCAAAAGATTAAAAAAAGGTATTTAAGAAAACCTGAATGTTACATTTTTTTAATAGCGTTGCCACCTGATATATCTCACAAAATTATAAAGTTATGACACAGTTAATGTAAGTATTGTTGAATAAAATTTAAGCTTCCGCTTTCAGACAACAACCACATTTTTTGAGTGGCGTTGCCACCTTATTTTAATCGAAAAATTTAAACTACTTACAAAACTGAATGAACTATTACATATCAGCGCATTTAAGAAGATGTAGGGTGTAAACGATAAAAAAAATTATATTAAGGAAACTTTAACAACGTCACATGGGACGGCGCAAAAGCAACAGCAACAGTCTTGTCAATTCTCCATGCTCCCGAGCGTAGTGAATAAGGGAAAAGAAAGCTTTAATCCCCAAACATATTTTCTGATAGTATTGCCATCTAATTTTGCTAACCAAAATAGGAAGTTATGGGGCAGTTAATTTAAGTACCAAATTATCGTTACCAGACGAATTTTTTTTTAATTGGCGTTGCCACCTAATATTTATTTATAAAATTTGAATGAATTCCGAAACTGAACGGTTATATGAATCGATATTAAAATATGGGTATCAAAAGAGAGACGCTTAACACTTTGACCGCTTTGTCAGTTACCGGCGACTACTGTTCCAATGTAGCCGTGTCAGTCATCGGTGACTGACACTAATTGACTACTTTTATATTCTTATTTTGCGCAAAAATGCATCGAAATAAATAAAAATATTTATATTCTTAAATATTATATTAAATTAGACCTAAAAACAAATAATTTTTTTGGACATTTTACTAAAAACCACCTTGGCGTTCAAAGTGTTATGAAAGAAAATCAAAGAATTAATCAAACAAACTCCTGTGTAACAGCGTTGCCACCTCGTGTTTTTAATGAAAAATTTAAATAGATTACCACATTAGGAGATTAACAAAAGAGGTAAAAGTGAATAACAACAAATTTTATTTAACCCTCCGTTGGGCACCTTTTTCAAAACCTTCGGTTGGGCACGCGGGTCTGGACTTTTTTCGTCCTGTTCGAGGATCCTATAATTCGCGTCCAAAGTTGAAAAAGTCTGACCAGGCCCAGGTTCGCAATGGATGGTTAAGTACCGACTCGGAAATAAAGGCACATGCTAATAAAATTAAATCTAAAAAATAAAATTTTGCCACTGACCGATTCGGCGATGCACTTTTTGAAAGTTGGCGAAGAAAAACATATGGCAATATTTCCTTAGCCACTTCTATTTTGGTCTTCCGATGGTTGACAGAAATCTGTAATTCGCTGGAGAAGTCACCGCTTACTAACAGTTCTTAATTCAGTATTAAAATCAGGAGCCTGAATTAAAAGGTCAACGGCACGATCGCTCCTTATTTTATCGCTAAATATAATGGCTGCATGGGCATTCTTCTTCCCACAAGCTCGGATCTCGCTTTCCCCTTTCTAACGCATTCATTTTCGGGTGTTATTATAGAAGTGGCAGCCGTTGGTTGAATATAAATCCAGCTCGCTGCTGTACCCGAATGTCTTTCTGCAAGCATTGGAGCATTTTGGTACCGATGCATGCGAATGTCGCACTTCTACTTTGTTTATAGCAAGAAATTCATGTGGGTAGTCCGTTCTGAAATGTCTTCTATCTGTCGCAAATTCGATATACCGAGCATTCTGAAGTTCGTAAACTGATGCACGATTTTTAAATTTTTTTTTGATTTTTAATATTTCACAACAATTTATGCTGCATCATTTTCCCGTAGTTCTCAAATTACCAATACTCTGCGTGCGAGTATTTTTGCGTGCGCTTTGTGCCACATATCTTTCCCTAACTGCTGTCTCTCTGTCACAACTTCAATTTCTTCTTTGTTGGTATTTTATTATGTTGTGTTGTGCTTCAGTGCGTTGTGTCGTCGTCGTCGAGTGCGTGTACGGGTGAAATATTTATATGAGAATTTGCCTGACTGAATTTTTTCTGCTACTAATTTTTTTCGATTTTTTTTGTTTAATTTTATTTCACCATTACCTTGTTTTCTTGTCGAAATTTGTTTTACCTTCTAATTGCTGGCTTACGGCAGACTTACACATACTGGTATTTTTCTTTGAATTTTGTATATTTTTTTATTTATTATTGTTTTTTTTTCTTGTTGAAAGAGTTTTGTAGTCTTAATTTGTTTGTTCTTCAACTGCAGCGGTAGCTGCTTACGAAGGCTTGCTTTTTAAGTATTGTTTTTCTTGGCGCTTTTCTCACTGTGGAGTTTCGTTTCGCGCTGGCGTTTGCGTTCGCGTTCGCGTTCGTTTTCGGTATTTATGTTTTCTTTGGCGTTAAGTTGGCAATTTGTTAAACTCTTTTTCCGTTGCTGTTGTTGACGTAGAGTTTTTTCACTTACCCAAGTGTGTGTGTGTATATATTTATTTTCTCTGCTTTTTTCTTGTTGTTTGTGCTACTTTCCGGGCTTGTTTTTCATCTCTTTTTATTGCTCTTGTGCTTTCTTATTTGGTTATGCGGTGCTTGACTTTAAAGCTCACCTTTGCAGCGTGTGGCGAACGCATTTATTGGCCGGACAGCAGTTGCTTTGCTGTCCTTTTTGTTTTTGCGATTTTATTTTATTTTATTTTATTTTTTTGCTTTGCTGGCTCCACATGCGCCATGGCCAATATATTACCAACGCTCTTGTGCTTCGTTTGCACTTGCTTTGTTGTTGTTATTATTTTATTTCTTTTTTCGCCCTTTGCTCCAACAGTTGGCTTTGAACCCCTGCTGTTGGTGCTGCTGCTGCTGCTGCTGTCGCTTGCCAATAGGATTTTTGCCTCAGCGTCTTGTTGACTCTGCCTATGTTGCCGGGTGTCATTAGCCATTATTGTTGCTATTGTTGGGGCCGTATGCCGCAAATTCGATACGCAGCGTACGAACGCCATCAGTTGTTGAAATTAAACGCCGCGCATGTTTGCTTGTGGGAGCTTTTCTTCTTGTTCACTGCTGCTGCTGCTGCTGTTGCTGTTGCTGTGACAGTAGTGTTGCCAACAGAATTGCTGCCACCAGCTGCTACAACAATAAGTGCAAAGAAATAGGGAGGAAAACAAGCAAAAACTACAGCTGCGTATACGATCCTGCCCGCTCGGCGGTGTCCAGCCGTTGACATGCCGCCTTCATTTATTTTGTTTTTTTAACTCCAATTTAACGATTTTTTTTACCTTTGCGCATTTTTGTTGTAATTCTTCCCTTTTATTGTAATTCTTCTACATTAATTCTTTGTATATTAAATATTTAAGTATTTTTTTTTTATTTTAGTGCCATTAGTTTTTTGATTTTTTCCGTCATATTTTGAGTGTTTTATTTTTCTTGTTTACCCAGCGTGTCCACCTTTTTCGCTTAACACTCACCGCTCCTTTTTCGTTCCACACATTTTTAACCAATTTTTTCCATTATGCTCAATTTTTATTATTGTTGTTCATGTACAAGCTGTTGTTATTTGACTCATGTGTTGTTTTTGTTGCGCGCTTTTTGGCATACTGTGCGCCGTCGGTCGCTCACTCCACTGTCTGCCATGATTGAAGAATTTATGAGATTTGTGGCATTTGAGTAATTTCGGTGAGATTTGTTATGTGCGCGCGCGTGCGTGTGTGTGCTTGCATGAAATTGTATTTGTGTATGTATGGATGTTTGAGAATTTGTCTGCAATATGTCACTGCTGCCAGCAAAAATATCTGGAAAGTAACATAAAAAAAAACACAAAAATTAAATAAAAATTGGAATCATGGAGAAAACTTAGTTTTATTTCTTTTACAACTTTAAAATTTTATTTACCGTTGTTCTGTACCTTTCTTATTTAATGTTTTTTTTATTTCTCTTATTTTTTTAAATTTTATTTCTTTTATTTTATTTTATTTGGTTTCTGGTGATTTTTTGTGTGTTGTTTTGTATGTCTTTTTTTGATTTTTCACATTTTTCGCTGTTTATTTTTTGGCGGCCAATTGGACAGTTGAATTATCATGAAATTGCTGGCAAATTACTTGAGTTAATTAAAAACTTAATTGAGACTGCTGCTGCCGTTGCTGCCGCGAGGCAAGCGTAAAACAAGTTTCGAGCCTATACCACAATAATAAAACACATGCACATCTACATTCATTCATAATACATCGCCGTATGCCTGAAAAGTAATCAAAATTCATACACAACACGAGATTAAGTTTTCGTTTTGTTTTTTTTGCTCACCAAAATCGGACATCAAAATTTGCGGAGGGTAATGACTTCTCCGCTGGAGTTACAGATAAGTAGAGCAAAAGATTTCGGTTGAATAATTTTCAAATTTAAAGTTGCCTCTTATTGAGTTTTAAGTGTTGCAACGAAATTCGCAAACTTTCTCATTCATAAAGCTTTTATAAGCTCATTCATTTTTCAAAAAAAAAAGAAATTAAATTAAAAATATAAATTAATGAAATAAAAATATAAACTAATGAATTTTTTTCCATGATTTGACTATCACATTCATGGAGTTGGCTGCTTGCATTTCAGATCAAATTTTGGCACCTATCCCAAATATCCCATGATGTCCCCTCTGTGCAGCGTAGTAAAAAAGTTTCAGTTACATTTTCTATATACAAGGTGGCACAAAATTAATCACTCGGAATGTTTTTTTATTTTTCAATACACAAGATGGCGCAAAATTAAGCATCCCATTGGATTTTGTAGTTCTTTCTTTTTGTTTTAAATTTAAAAAAAAATTTTTTTTTGTTTTTAATTTGGTTTTAATTTTTATGTTGTTGTTTTTTAAGTTTTTGTGCTAAGAATTTAAAGCTTTTTCACTTTGTATTTTTCAATATAGTACATACAAGGTGGCGCAAAATTAATCACTCCATCGGAACTTTTCATTTTTTATTTTAACTATTTTTTTTTGTTTTTTTGCCGTCGTACATCAATAAAGATTTACTCACTCCAAAAAATTTGTTTTTTTCTATTTAGTAAAAAAGTTATTCGCAGAGAGAACGTAGGTTCGAATCTCGGTGGAACACCAAGATTAAGAAAAACATTTTTCTAATAGCGGTCGCCTCTAGGCAGGCAATGGCAAACCTCCGAGTGTATATTTGCCATGAAAAAGCTCTACATAAAAAATATCTGCCGTTCGGAGTCGGCTTGAAACCGTAGGTCCCTCCATTTGTGGAACAACATCAAAACGCACACCACAAATAGGAGGAGGAGCTCGGCCAAACACCCAAAAAGGGTGTTATTCTGTACCAAAATTGAATGATTAATTTTGCGCCACCTGGTATATATGTATGTGTATCTAAGTAGTGTAGTATAGGTTTCAATCAATACATTTTCAGGCATATCTTATATTCCTTCAGGCCCTAAAAAACTATATAAAATCTACGCTATAGACATTGACGTTTCAACTTTTTGAAATAAATTTCTAATCCAAGGGCTCCCAAATATCTTGTACCGTGACTCCCCTACACGAAATAACTCTTTTGAGACATTTATTCAAAATTGAAAATTGGTGTAGAGTTTTTTTGAACTGAAATATCCTCGGTCCTGTATTGTGTTCGATTCTTCTTAGCATTTTTATGAAAAAAAGAATTAAAATATTTTTGGATAAAATATACTTAAAAATTTTTTGAAAAATATATTTTGGTTCAAAATCTTTATGCGAACAATTTTTTGGTAATTTTTAAAAAAGTCTCTGACCACCGATTTTTTTTATTTTGTTTAACAAAAGCTGAAAATATGCTCAATAATACCTGCAAGGCTTCAGCATTGGCCGATTTAGTAACGGCGATATTTTTCACTGATTGGCTGTATATATTTGGCTGGCTTGGCGCGTGACTATCATTCGAAATTGATGGGAAAAAATGTCTGATGGCGGGCGCTCCTCGATGAACAATGCAAACCATCGACTGTATTTCTGCCATGAAAAAGCTCCTCATAAAAACATCTTCTGCCATTCGAAGGCGGTATAAAACCGTAGGACTCTTCATTTGTGGGTAACGCAAATTGAAAAAGAAACCTGGCTAAGCAACCAAAAATGGTGTAAATTTGATAGCGTCAGTATTTTCCCGCTGGAAATCTTTACAGAAAGTGGCGGAACGAACTCAGTCACCTTATACTAGAGCAACGTTGGGAAATATAGCAAACTTATTGCCAAGTCAATGTCTCTTCTAACGAAACGCGTTTTCATCTCGGCGGTTATGTTAACATGCCACATATGGGGATCAGAAAACCAACGTGATTGTCGAGAAGCCAGTGCATTCTTAAAGAATGACTGTTTTTTTGTTGAAAATGCTTTTGGAAACACCATTTCGGTCAACAGTGGCCGCTTCGGAGGCACGGCAAACTATTGTTTGTGTTCCTAAATTGAAGGCATGGACTTGCATGATCTTTGGTTTCAGCAGAATGTTGGGCCACACAACCCGTGCCACGATCGATCTTTTGTGCACCAAGCCCGGTAATCCTGTTATCAACCGTCTCGGCGATCTCTATTGGAGATCGAAGCTACGATTTAATACCGTTAAACTTTTCTTTGTTGGGTACCATGAAAGACCGATCTCATGTGAACTATCCATTACGGATACAGGCCCTTAAGGCGCATGTCGGGCAAGCCATTCTTGAGATAGAGATAGAGATCCTCACCAAGGTCTTCGAAAACTGGGTTAGCGGAATGTGCTACTGTGAGGCCAGTTGAAGTATAAATAGTGGGAGTATTTGCTCTTAATACCAAAATATGTTTTTGTAAATTTTTTTTAATATTCAAAATTTTTTTGAAGTTTTTGTTTTTCAATTTTTTATTAATTCGGTTTTTTTTTGTTTTGATTTTTTAATATTTTTTTTAATAAAAAATTGTTTGTTAATTTTTTTAATAAAAATTTGTTAATTCTTTTTAATATTAAAAATTTTCTTGAAGTTTTTGTTTTTAGATTTTTTTTAATTTATTTTTTTTTTTTTTGAATTTTTTATTAATTGTTTTTTTTTATTTAAAAATTTGTTTTTTTGTTAAAAAATTGTTTGTTAATTTTTTAATATAATTATTAATTTAATTTGTTCATTTTTTTTTTATTTTTTTTTTAATTTCGGTTTTTTTCAATTTTTTATTAATTTTTTTTTATTTTGAAATTTTTTTTTATTTAAAATTTTTTTTTTATTTTCAAATTTTTTTTTTATTTTCAAATTTATTTTTTACAAAAAGTTTTTTTACAAGATTTTTTAAATTGTTTTTCAATAAGGACTCATTGCAAATGGATCACCCTGGCTTATGGACCATCCTGTAGATATGCAACTATTAAATTTTATTCAAAGTTCGTGTTTTGTTTTTCAGGTACCTTAGCTGGTAGGAATGCATTTTTAGTGATCGCTTTTGCTCTTATATTTTATTCGAATTCTTCATAAATCTAAAGAACTACACACACACGTACACAAGGTTTAAGAGGCAGCAGCTGATAATAGATTGTAAGAAAACTTCTGCTCATACAATGAATGCATCTTGAAAGGTCAACTACCTGATAGATTCACTTGCATTTGTCGGCAGCTTTTAAACATATTTACAACTCTGCAGGCTCTTCCACTTCTCCAATACTCTGCTATTGTATATTTTATTAGCTTTCTTTACTCCTTGGAATTTATCTTATTCCACTGACTGCAATAACTTTAGTACTTATGTACTTTCCTTATGTCTTATGTCTTGTGTGAGAATGCGCTGAAATTAATTTTCGAATCACTTTGTAAGCTTTTAAATTCTTAACTGAACTTAGTAGTTAGTAGTAGCAGGAAAATCAAAAGAAAAACTAAATCAACGGAAAAGCAAAACAACATCAATAAAATGGAAGCATGCATGCAAGCTGGCAGGCTAGCAGGCAGGCAGGCAGACGAGCCGACGGACAGACAAGTTAAATGAAAAATGGTTGCAAAGTTGATGCACTCGGCAGCAAACAGCTTAGCGAAGCGATGAGGAGAAGAGCAAAAAGAATTTTCAACAACACAAACGAACACAGTAAAAAATAATAGTGCTGCCTCGACCTCTCCGCCATGTGCCGACTACGGAGTAGAGGGTTTTCCAGTAAGAGTGCGTCAAACTGGATTAAAAGAAGCTGTTTATGAGGTATGTCTCTCTGTCAACAAACAAAACTAACACTTTATAAGACTCTCATAATGGCCGTCCTATCGCATGACGAAGAAGCTTGGATGATGACAACATCCGATGAGGCGCCCTTGGAGTGTTTGAGAGAAAGATTCTGCGGAAGATTTTTGGACCTTTGCACGTTAGCAACGGAAGGTATTGCAGGCGATGGTGCGGATGAGCTGTGTGAGCTTTACGACGGCATAGACATAGCGCAGCGAGATCCAACGACTTCGTTGGCGAGGTCATGTCGCCCGAATGGATACAAGAGGAAGAGGAAGACCTTCCCTGCGTTGGAAATATCAGTTGAGAAGCACTTGGCTTCAGTTGCTGTTTCCAACGTGCGCATGAGAAAGAAACGACTGATGCGCTTTGTTGAACTCGATCATAATAGCTTAAGCGGTTATGGCGCCAATCAAGAAGAAAAAGAAGTTTATGAAGTAGTAAAGAAATTTTGATTTTTTCCCAGGTGACTATTTTTCAATATCTCCCTTGAAAGAGCGGCGGAAATTCTGCAAAGGTCTGTATTAGGTTGACTTTAAGGGCAACAATCGATCGTAGGTTTTTGGTATTGACCTGCGACTTCAGAACACCTCGCAAGAAAAAGTCCGATGGAATCGAAACGCACTATCTTTCTTCGTGATCAATTCAACTCACTCAATACCCTAAAGCTTTATTATTTCCGTGAACTACTCAATTTATTCACCTGCTTTGGTTTTTTGGCGCCAGTGACTAAATAACAACAGTAATGGTTGCGTTTGCGACTTTAAAGAATTCTCCACTGGCTGTCAAAAAGTCCACCTATACCTATTAGAAAACCCTATATTAGCGCTCTACCTCTGCCTCTGTTACTTTGTTGCAGCACAAGAGGTTTGACGGCGGCGCCCAACTCAAACGCAAATAAATTCCACATAACCCGGGTGCAGCGGAAGAGAAGCGGTGAGGTGCGCCTTTCAAGATGGGCTAACAGCAGCAACAACTTACGGCAGTTGCTGTGTGTTGTAATGCAGCGCAGATTGTAACTTGCCACACCAAGTGCGCTCAGTGTTTATGCTACACGTGTAGAATGCTCTTTGTATTTGTACATTATGTGAATTGACGCTTGCACTTGCACTTGCAACAAAACCAAAATTGCAGTATGCAATCATTTAAGCCGCTTTTCGTTGCATCCACTTATTTTCGTTTTAATTATTTTTTATACTATTTTCCACTTTTTCTACCTCATCCGCTGTCCGCTGCAGCTTTGTTGATTTGCTGCTTCTTCTTCATGTTGCGCAATCATTTTTCTTTGCACTCTAAACTTTTTTCTACTGCTTCTTCTGTTTCATCTGCTGCTACCTTCGCTCTTCTATGCTCACTTTTAACCGATTGCTTGCCAGTCTGTTGCCTGCTGCTCTCGCATTTTCTGCACTTTCCTCAGTTTTGCTGTGAAAATATAAGATAAAAAAGAAAATTAAGCATAGAAAATAAAAGAAAAGCAAATAAAAAGCGTAAAAATGCAAAAAGTAAAGAAATTGCTTTGGTCGTCGCAATTAGAATGCGTGTTAAGTGGGAACTCAATGACTTTGTGGAGGACGAAAGCGAGATTGTCCTAGCATTCGAGTGGGGAAGGATGTGGTAGGAGAGCTGCATGTGCCTTTGCTGTTCTGCTGATTATGTTGCTGTTGCCACATATGTTTGCCTGCGACAAACAACATTTATTTGCTCGCTGCAAAGCAACGCCAGGCTGCTACTAATTAAACGAAACAACACCAAACAACCAACTGGATCTTTGGTAACTCTGTACAGTGGCCCATTGTGGCCTTTAGGAAGGCATTGCAAAATATAGTATAATGAAAGCCTTAAATTTAAATTTAAAAAATCTTTCAAACGAAAATTTTAGACATTTTGCTATTTTAAAATCAATGCTATTG
Organism: Anastrepha fraterculus; assembly: GCA_037575425.1. Lineage (NCBI taxonomy): Eukaryota > Metazoa > Arthropoda > Insecta > Diptera > Tephritidae > Anastrepha > Anastrepha fraterculus. The sequence goes on from JAYXIM010042708.1 coordinate 31,285, forward strand.
GAATTTCAACTTCAAATCTGTAGTAATCTGAAACTCTTGTAATGATTTAGAAAATCATAACTTTTGTAGCTCTGGTAGAGTCACTGTTATAATAAATTTTAGTGTACTTTTTTCCTGAGCTAAGCTGTGGCACTATCATTCGGCAGAACCCGGGTTCGAAATCCACTGTGCACATTAAGCACCAAATAACAGAAACAAAAATCTCTTTGTAAAAACAACCGTCTACCGTGTGGAGGTGTCATATCACTGTATCCCTATTTTTGGAGCAACAGAACAATTTCATGTCAAGTGATCCAACTGATTTATGTCATGAGGTCTTTAAGTTTTCTGAAAATTAGTTTATTTGTAGGCTTGAGTATAATTAAATTTTGTAAAAACTTTTATAAATTTGAAATTTATTCAGTGCGGAAAATTTTGGTATGGATTTTTTGAAAGTGAAATATCTTCGGTTTTTTGTATCATTAAATTATTTTAGGAAAAAATTTATTTAGGAGAAAAGTTTGAAAAAAAAGTTTTGGTTTGGAAAACAAATTTATTTATTTGTTAAAATTTTTTGGGAAAAGAAAAAATTAAATTTATGATTTATTCGATTGTTGGTATGTTGTAATTTTATTATATAAAAAGAATTTACTTGAATGTTCAAAATTTTTGGTAAAATTAAATTTAAGATTTATTCAATTTGAAAATTATGCTAGGGATTTAGTTTTGAAGTCAAATATCTTTGATTTTCACATTCAATGTGGAAAATTTTGGTAAGGATTTTTTTAAGTGAAATATCTTGTTTTTTATGATTTAAAGTTTTTTTAGGACAGAGAATAATTTTAAATTTTTTTTCTTGAACAAAATTTTAGTTTTTTGATAGAAAGTTTTGGAAAATAAAAAAATTTTATTCGAGATTTTTTCAATGTGGAAAATTTTGGTCAGGATTATTTTAAAGTGAAATATTTCCTGTGTTTTTATGATTTACAGTTTTTTTAGGAATACAATTTTAGTTCTTTGGTAGAAAGTTTTGGAAAATAAAAAAATTTAATTCGAGATTTATTCAATGTGGAAAATTTTGGGATGGAGTGGTTTAAAGTCAACTATTTTCGGAGTTTATTTTATAATAAATTTTTTTTTGAGTAAAAATTATTTCACTGTTAAAAATGTTTGAGAAAACAAAAATTACTTTGAGATTTATTCATGCGAAAAATTTTGGTAAGGTATGGTCTCTGGTCAAATATCTTCAATTTTTTTTTTATGATCTAAAGAAAGTTTGTTAAGATGGATGGAGTATATTTTTAAGTGTTCTGTTTTTTTGGAATAAGATTTTAGTTTTTCGATAGAAATTATTGGGAAAATCAAATAATTAATTTAAAATTATTTCAAATATGGAAAATTTTGTGATGGAGCTGTTTAAATTCGGTGTGATTTCATATATAAAAAAATAGTTTTTTTTTTTTTAATATTTGTTTGTGACAAATTTTCGGGGAAATGGAAACATTAAATTTGAGATTTATTCAATGTGGGAAATTTTGTTGTGGATTTTTTGAAACATCGTCGGTTTTTTTTATTACAGGAAAAAATTTTCAGTTCATAATTTTATTTAAATTTTTTTTAAATTTTTATTTAACCTTCTATTTAAAAAAATAATTATTTCACTTTTCACTTAAAAAAAAATATTAAAAAGTAATACAAAATATATAAATTTTTGGGAAAATCAAAAAATTAAGTTCGATATTTTCAATGTGAAAAATATTGATATAGAGTTGTTTAAAGTCAAATATCTCCGTTTTTTTAGTATAAAAAAAGTATGTTTTTTTAAGGTTCGAGTATAATTAAAACAAAAAATTGTTTCTTTGTTACAAAATTTTCAGAATTTTACTTTTTAATGTGCAAAATATTGGTATGGATTTTTTTTAAGTCAAATATCGTCGGTTTTTTTATTATAGGAAACAAATTGAAATTCTTAATTTTATTAAAAAATTTTTTTTTAATGTTTGTTTAATCTTTTGTTTAAAAAAATAAATAAAACAATTTTTTTATTTATTTATTTTTATAAAGCAAAAAAATATTTTTAAATAAAAAATAAAAATAGGAAAATATTTTTTTAAATTATTTATTATTTATAAATTATTTTATTTTATCTTTTTTTTTTTTTTGTTTTTATTTAAAAATAATTTTTTGCTTTTCTTTCAAAAAAAATGTAGACTAGATAATACTTAAAAAAAAAAGATTTGGAAACAATTAAATTTATTTTTAAAATTTTGGGGAAAAAATTCGTACTTGCCATTTGTGAAAATCACCCCACTCTTTCTTTTTTTCTCTTCAATAGCTGAGACTACTCTCAGTAATCCCCGAAAGTTTCATATTGGGATTCCCTTAACTTTTCGGATTAAAACTGTAAAATTCTCACAATTACTCTAAAAGCGTTAAACACTTTTTCCCCTTACCAATATTTTAAGTGCAAAAGGTAAAAGAAAGGAGGTTTGGGGGTTTTGTTTTGTTGCTCGCCAAGAATGCGAGTTTTTTCTGTTTCCTCATATAAAGTAAATATTTATTTTTAGTCTACACTCAGGAATGGGGCGATTTTCAAAAAAAATATATGTAAGACGCCATGCAACAAAATTATTAGTTCAGTTGCTTGCTAGGCATCAATTTAAGGAAATTATTACTTGTATCGATTGACATTTTAGTCATCACAAGGCGTGGCTAGATGTTACTTGTACTTATTCATATATGCATTACAGTAATTATAGAGCAAACAAGTTACTGTACATTTTTTTTATTGATTTTCGTAGTTTGGGATGCAACCGTAAGTAGTTGCGTAAGAAAAGTAGTGGCTGATCAATATAATTTTTTTTGTTTGTTTATTTTGTTGCGTGGTGTTATGAGAAGAGAATATTGTGACAAACAATCCAATTATTCATGTATATAGTACCCGCGACAAAACGATAGTACGTAAAAATGTTGACCAGTTTAGCCTTTTTGGTTTTTTATATTGTAAAATTTTGTTTATATATACAATTTTTTTTATATTTCAAGAAAATTTTTTTTTGTGTTTCTGCTTGTTCATTTTTTTAATATTTTTTTTATTGCCTAATAAAAACCATATAAATCCAATTATCAGATTTGATAAAAAAATTTTAAAAATTCCATACATTTTCATTCCAATTCCACGATTTTAATTAGAATTTCTAGAAAGATTTTTGTTATGCAATTTTATAGCGTATTAAATTTTAGTACAACAAAGTCCAAGTTTGAAATTGCTAAAAATCACGTTTATTTTTTATAATTTTTTTCCTTGAAGGTGTTGCGCCTTTTCTCCATATAAAAAATAATTCTTGCGTTCGTTATATGGAGAAAAAGCCCAAAAAAGTATGCAGGATTTTTAGCAGCGTTAAACTGGCATTTTATTGTATTAAAATTTAATGGGCTATAAAAGTGCATACCAAAATTTTTTCTGGAAATTCTAATTAGAAAGCGTGAAATTGTGGTGAGTCGTTTGTGGGATTTTTCTAATTTTTGTATACAGTTTGAGACTTGGATTTACATGATTTTCGTTAGACAAAGAGCCATACTTTTATAAAAGAATAATAAATATTCACAAAATGATAATAATAGTGATGTGCTTTCTTCTGTCACGCGCTGTATCATGAAATGTTAAAATTATGCAAATTTCCTACAATAATGCTACCTTGCTCCAGATAGTTTTTTTGTTTTTTATAAAATTATTTTTGAAATTCTTAATATTAATTCCTTCAGCGGGCATGTAATTTTTTTTAAGCACCCGCAGTTTTAATGCAATACTGAGGTTATCAGCTTAAAATTTCTCTAATAGTACTCTGAATCATCTTCAAAGCAATTTATCGAGACAAACGCAGTTAATATTACACAAAGTATCTGTAGGCAACCCTGCGAAACAGCACACGTCGGCGTCGTGCAAGAGCCTAGTAAGCACAAAGACAGTCGGTTCCCATCCACATGAGCCCCGCAGGTAAGACGTAGTCACCCCATTCTCATTTTCCTTTCCCTATCCTTTGTCTTCCTTTTCTCTCTCTTTTTCCCCGTGGGCTGGTGTAAGGTGTCAAAACGACCCGTGCTTAGACTCAACTTGGCTGGAGCCCAGTTCATGACACAGGAGTCTCTGTACGAGTGGATCAGAATCTGCTGTCCCGCTTTGGCTCATCGTGCTTGAATGATTCTGATTATCTTAGGGATGTAGATTTCAGCCAGATGAATGGGCCTGCCCTTGAGGCAAAATAGTTTAACTAGGAATAGCAGATAAACTAATCCAGTGGTATCACAATGGATCGGTAACGGCCGAAGTGAGTTGGTTCAAAGGCCGACTGCCACTTCCACCTCCCTACCTACCTACCTGCCTACCATCTCTAGGCAAATAAAATATCCACTCAGCCTTTAGCTATTCAATCAAAAAATATGTGTGTGGCAATTAATTTGTGTATGCCTCTTGCTTTATGCTTTACCACTATCATGCAATTCATACCACATTCTTTGTGTCCCATATGTGCATATGGCTTATTTTTTTATCGCTTTGTCCTCTTTTCTAAAGACATACAATCTGTTAATATCCAGCTGTGTGCATGGAATTTACACCGGCCGCTCGTAATTTTTTCTTGGTTATTTTTCAGCTTTTGCTACACCGTCTGTTGATGAATCATTCGTTTATCACAGTTTTCCACACATTAAGCTGGTGTATTGATCGCTGCCATAAGAGATTTCATGTAAACTGACAGGTGGCTTTACAATTTGAAATGTTAAAGCGAACATAAAGGGCGTATGTACATTTAAACAAAAAAAATGTTATTTGTCATACTTCCCAAATATGCAAATAAAAACAATTTATTCACCTTTAATACTGGATTGTAGATATTGAACATTTTTTAATTGATTTTTATACTTTTGTAAATAAGGCAGCACGACTCCAACGAGGGAGCGGTGCAAGCGAAATTTTTTTCCAGATCTCTTTTCAAAATAGACAAACCAGTTTTCGAAGTTTGGAACAATTTTCATTTCCAAGATTTAAAACAAGATGAAAAATATCTTGAGCCAAATGTCTTTGAAATGTTGAATAATCTGCCATATGGCATACAGCAGTCGTATCCAATTCTTATCAATCCTAAGCCTTTTGCGAGGACGCAGAGTTGTATTTGGGTGGAAATTCCCCATCAGTATGAAATTTTGGCTTCTAGTTTGCGGTGATGCATTTGAAGCAAAAGTAATTAGAATTTGCTTGCTTACTTGAGAAAAAAATCAGCATTTTTTCTGATGGGTAAACAACAATCTCCAACTCAGGTTCACTGATGGTGCGTTCGACATTAGTCGGTGCACGACAGAATTCTCTCTCCTTCGCTCCTGAATAACTCTTTGTCCAACTGATATGGCTATGAGTGGTGTTGCAAACAATTACATGTCTGATCAATTAGCTGGGCAAGACAAATAGGAAGTTTATGGGATTCCATTTATTAGCTGCGGGCCACCTTTGGAATGTTGGGAGTGGAACTCTGTAATACTTAAAATTTTACTGTCGGCTGTCCGAATTTTATATCTTCTTTCATGAAGACTTTTTGATTATTTCATCAAGACTTCTGGGGATCTGTCTGGTATGTTGATGAGCAACTTTTCTCTTTTTAAGTCAAATAGTTACCATTGAAAATCTCCCTACCTGAACTTTGGACTATATTTCGCTTATTTCCCTTCCAGTGCTACCACAAAGGACAATTGTTTCCTTCTTTATTAGCAGCTAAACCACAGCTTACCTTAGCATGGGCTATCTGCTGATTTTATTGCACTTATTTTCATTCTAATTCTGTCTCTATCTAATGGTATCACAAGGAACTATTATCAAACCTAAACCTTACCTGACTTAACATAACCTAGTGTTACCATATTTCCATTCTCTTCCTGAATCACTTCTCCTCTGTCGACCAAATAGTGTTTCTGCTGTTTCGATCAATTATTTGCTCCGAAAGATTCGGTGAGCTTTCTTGTCTCTGCTTGCTCCCTTCTTAACGTCAGTATTTCACTATTAGCTTCTTTTTTTACTATTTTGGTTCCTATGAACTATCATAGTTTAGGTATTATTACGAGATAGAAGTAACATTGAGAGTTTGGTCAACACTTTGATGATTGTAAAAGAAAATAAAGGTATACAAGAAATAGGTCCAGACTGCATCATCTTGTCTTTTGCTTGACCAGAGTGCCTGGCGTCATTGCGTTTTGTTATCGAAAGGTTGAAAAACCAAGCTACATTAGTTTTGAGTTTATTTCTAACGATACCGTTATGTATAACTTTCATGCTCAAGCGTCTTTGATGTGCTGGTCCATAGCGTATGTGGGAATATTTTGATTTTTGCTTGGATCATACTTTCTGTTCTTGGCTCCAGGCCTGCAAATCATATCGTAAAATTTGGCCGAACTCAGTTGGCTACAACAAAGTGTTGTTGTATGCAGAGTACGATAGCAAGGCTTAAGAAAAAACTTTTAGTATAAGCGAACTGATATTTCATAAAAAAATCTTAATTCTGCTCCACATCTTTTTATGAATTTTTAATATTATTATACTTTTCTACAAGTACATCTAGATATTCAACGATCACGTTGCCTACACACATTTTCAAGTACTAAAGCACAATATGAAAAATGAGCACAATATGAAAAAAATAAAAAATAACAAAACCCCAATTTACTAAAACCAATATTAAAAAAAAACAGTAAAACAAAGTTAAAACCAACCAGGATTAAGTATTACTGTAAAAGTATCCCAAAACTTCATAAAGTGGGAGAACGAAGCAGATTTAACAACAACAAAGTGAAGGCAAAAAATCACCGAAAAAATTGCTGCGAACATTATAGCCACCAGCACACACTAATAGCAGCAGCACCAAGAAAAAATCTACAACGAAAACCAAACATTGCCACCCAACGCCCACTAGCCGCTCTCAATAAAGCCGGCATACCTATCGAGCAACAAACTGAGTGGCAAGAACAAGAAAAACATGTTAAGTCAAAATTTTTGCGAAACTTTTTTGTTTCAAGGGGTCACGGGCGGCGGGGGGGCTGGTTCATATGTGGTTGCCCTTAGACATTTACTCACCGTTAGCTCATTTATGTCACTCGCATATGTTCCTATTATCTGCTCATTGTTGCTGGTTAAGTGCTTTTTTGTGGCTAATGCATGAATACTGAAAGGTATTTATCATTTTGTTTATCAAATTAAAAAAAAAAAAAAAAAAAAACAACTATTTTGAAATTAAAAAAAATATATATTTCGAATTGGAAAAAAACCTTTTCTTTAATTAAAAAAAAAACAAAAAAAAATATTTTGAATTAAAAAAATAGTAAAACCATTATTTTGAATTAAAAAAAATATACAGTTGCGGTCACAATCTTAGTAGTGAGTGAAAAAGTGTGTGAAAAATTAATATAATATTATCGCGACTATCTTTGTGAAAATTAAAAAAACAAAACGGTTAGATATGTTTATTTAATTGATATTCTGTAGCTAATGGCCAAATATTTACTATTCCTCATTCAGTAATGTCCAGAAACGCGCCCTCATAAAAAATTGATTGCTGATGGAAAAACTTATGTGGAAGTGCAAAATATCATTGGTTGCTCACCAACAATGGTACGAGATGCCATCAAGTACAAACCAAGCGGCAAAAAGCGTGTAAGAAAGCTAGCAATGTCGGCAAGAGAAGTTAAGTCTATCGTCAGATACTCAAATCAGTTTCCATTTGCGGCTGCTACTGAGATAAAAGATGCCTTAAAAGTGTCTTCGAGCGTTGAGACTGTTCGTCGGCTTTTGTGTGAGCACGACCTGGGTGCCCACAGTCCAAGAAAAGTACCGTTGTTGACAAAAACGCATATAGAAAAGAGACTTCGATTCGCCAAAGAACATATAAATTGACCTTCGACTAAATGGCGCAATATTTTATGGTCGGACGAGTCGAAGACGACCACCTAACACCGAATAACAGCCAAAGTATACAACAAAAACAATAAAGCATGGTGGTTCTAGCATTATGGTCTGGGCGTGAGTTTCTTGGCTAGGAGTGGGGCCCATTCATTGGGTTAAGGAAATGATGACTGGCGCTTCATATGTTGATATACTCAAGGACATCATGCTGCCATATGCCAGAGACGAAATGCCGTTTGTTTGGACGTCCCGGCAAGACAACGACACCAAACACACGAGTAAAGTTGCTAAAGGATGGTCTGAGGAGAGTCAAATCAACGTAATGGCATGGCCGCCACAGTCACCAGACAAAAACCTCATTGAAAATTTGTGCAAGCCAACATCTAATACGCAAGTATGGGAAGCTGTAAAGAGCGCATGGGAGTCGACTTCGATTGAAAGATGCCAAAAACTTGTTGACTCAATGCAACCGTTGTGCTGCAATTCTAAAGAATAAGAGTCATGCAACAAAACACTGATTTAAATACTAAACAAAACCCCATGTAAAAATAAAATCACCATCATATAAAAGTTTTCAAAATTTTTCTTACAATTTGTTACAGTACTAAGTTTTTGACCACTTAAAATTCGCTGCAGTTTTTCTAAATAGAATTTTACCTTACTGAAATAAGACAAACGTTGGATTTGTTTTGTTTGACATTTGGGCTATAAGAGGGAAAAAATAAAACTTTTTATAAAAGCGATAATACGCACTTTTTTAACCCATTCCATTTTACGTATGTATGTACACTACTAAGATTTTGACCGCAGCTGTATATTTCGAATTAAAAAAAAAACATAAAAAAATATTTCGAATTAAAAAAGAAATATTTTGAAATTAAAAAAACTATATATTTCGAATTGAAAAAAACAACATTATTTTGAATTGAGAAAAAAACACAAAAAAATATATTATTGAATTAAAAAAAAAATATTTCAATAAAACTATGATTTAATCAAAGCAAATCAAATAATTAATAAATTAGTAATTTTTTACAAAAATAAGTTTTCCACCATATAGACTATTTTATTGACAAACTCGTTGCTATCAGCTGAGGACCCATTTCTATCCAAAGCATAAATAATTTAGAATATTACAACATTCTACGCTGGAAAATCTCTTAAGCCCTTAAATGGTTGAGAAGCGAGACTTGAGATAATTTAACCGAAGATAAGACAAGATAAAGTACAGGGTGGCTGATGAATTTTGCTACATTAAGAAACTCAAATAACTTTTTTTTTAGTGTATGGAATTCATTTATTTTTTTTTCAAGTTGAAGGTCATTAAATTTTATTAAATGTAGCTTAACTAGTTTTAAAAATAATTGAATTTAAATGCCCCCCATGCTCGTTGACACAAGTGCGGCATCTTAGTAAAAAGTTGTTCATTGCTGCTTTGAGAGTTGCGACAGGAATAGCCGCAATTGTTGCCCGAATGGATAGTTTTAGTTCATCCAAATTTGTTGGCTTTGTTTTATAAACTTCTTGTTTACATAAACCCCACAAGAAAAAGTCAGGTGCAGTAAGGTCAGGCGACCTGGGGGGCCAACGAAATTCGGAGTTTCTTGAAATCAGTTTATTGGGAAATTTTCGTCGCAACTCTGTCATAACAATCTGGGCTATGTGAGACGTTGCCCCATCTTGTTGAAACCACACAGAGTTGAAAGGAATTCTCTTTCGGCGTAGTTCTGGATAGAAAAATTCTTTCAGCATTTTCAAATAACGGTCTCCAGTAACCGTAACGGTGTGACCATTTTCTTCAAAAAAATAAGGCCCGACAATACAGCGTGAAGAAACCGCACACCACACTGTCACGCGAAGAGGATGCAATTCCGACTCGTGGAGTATCTGTGGGTTAGAAGTACTCCATATTCGACAATTTTGTTTGTTCACATTGCCGTTTAAATCGAAATGGGCCTCATCAGACATGAAAAGGCAGTTTAACATGTTTTGGTCTTCTTCCACCATTTGCAGGATCTTCTGGCAAAATTCCCAGCGAATCGGCAAGTCTGCTGCATTCAGTTTGTTAACCATTTGAATTTTGTAGGGAAATAAGTCTAAATCTTTGTGCATTATTGTTTGCAAAGACTGTCGGCTGACACCAAGTTGAGCAGATAAGCTTCTTGTTGAAACCCTTGGATTGCTTTGTATACAACGATCGTATAGCAGCGATCGTTTCCTCCGTCCGAACTGGTGGGTTTCGATGATAAGGCCTTCTTGCGACTGTTCCTTGCTCAGCAAAATTATTCACCAGTCTCATTATGGTCCATCTGCTCGGGGGATCGCCGCCAAACATCCGCCTGTACTCTCTCTGTACCAAAACTACGGACTCCAGTGCGTGATAGCGGCGGACTATCCAAATTCTTGTTTGCGTGTCCCAGTTATCCATTTTAATAAATTTTAAAGATCAATCTGCAAATTAAAACAAAAATGGAACAGATAACTTAAAAAGTTATTCAGTTTTTTTTTGGTAGCGGCTTTCATCAGCCACCCTGTATTTTAAATTGAAGAAATGAAACAGTTATTATAACGGTTACCTTTTAAATAATAATATAAAAAATTGTTTTGACTGATGAAAATCTTAATTTTAACCTTTACGCGCACCATTGCTTGTATCTTTGCATAGATAGATTTCAGATTTGATCTTCGATCTCATGCTCTGTTGTGACCTCTACTCATCACAGTGCCTCATCCAAACCCAGTTTCAAAACTGCATTCTCAGTTTATCCATAGGGAGAGTTATGAGTCTACTAAACCTCTTTTGATTTTATCCCCTCAGTAAGGATTTCGCCTGGCGTAGCGCCATGATTTGACGCCAGCTAACTTCCCTTAGCCTAGCTCTTGACTGCTTCAAAAATTGGCGAACAAGTTTGTAGTTGAATCTCTATGATTCATTTCTATAAACTGATTTAAATGGCTGAAGTACTAGAAATAAATTATTTTCTAATATCAATTTGAACGCTTTCATATGCCATTTTCTACAATACTAAATCTAATAGCCTCTGTTTGCAGGCTTTGTAAGGTTATGCTTTCTATTGTTACTGATTTGCGCGTTTTCATGCTCCGTTTTTAGTAAAAATTCCTAAATGAACTTATTCGAATTTTAGTCCCACTGCAAGAACTCATATTGAGCTATACAGTATCTCTAGAAGCCCTTATTACCTTACCAGTCGTCTGCATATTCGTTTTCTTTCTAAATTTTAGTTATTGAATTTTATGTTTGAATTTATAATTCATGATTGTTTTTCAAATCTGTAAGATTTGTAATCATAGACTTAAAAGTAAAAGTGAAAGTAGCAGCTTGATGATCGGCCTGAACTCTGCGAACAAGGAACTTACTTAGTTTTTGACTAATTTTATCCTATCGGAAGATATTATTTAATAAATGATGATTAATTGAATGATTATTTTTCCGCCGCCTTGTTCAACAAGCTATGGAAACACCCGGGGTCAGGTTCTGAGATCTATTCCCTTCTTTATTTGAAAGTTGTACAGATGAGGTTGGAGCTCAGTCATGCATTCTCGTCCGAATGTTTGGGACACTTGTTTGTGAGCCAGGCACTATTTCATTGAAAATGTGACTGGTTATGTCAAATAAACTATCCATATTTTTTAGGATGCGTTATAGAGAACCCAATCTAACATAACTTGCACGAAATTGGTAGGTATTTATTCATCATAAGCAAACTTGAAACGAATACAGATCTAATTGGCCGCCTTGGAGTGGCATTTGATCCAAACAGACTTCTTGTAGGTTTTCATTAAGGATCAACGCTTTGCGTATAAGCCAGAAACGCCACAGACCCTTAACACTTTCTTTTTGTTCTACTAGGTAAATAAGTTTTACCGAAAAAATATATGTGGGACCACCGGACAAAGGTAGACTGCAGAGTTCGAAACTAAACCTATGCATCTTTTTGGGGTGTTTTATAAACTCGCCTTTTCCTAGGTTCTTCATGTTTAATATGTAAATTGCACTAGTGTGAGTATAGGGGGGTCTTCTCTTGTCCTATCCTAGTTCTAGCATTACTACTTTCACATCCGAATGTCCCCCCAGCGCATCCGCTCCTAAAGTTTGGGGAATTCTGTGCGACTACTTATATAATATTTTCGGTAGCCAGACATTGGGTGTATGTGAATGGCTGAACATAGATTTCTTTACACGTTTCTTCTTGTTCGCTTTTGTTGTGCTTCACACCATTCTTTAGTGTATGAAAATGCACTAAATCTTTTGATAGCCCAAAATGCATTTCGAATATAAACATGTTTCATTGCTTCTTTTTCTATACGAGGGCGTGGTGGAAAGTTTTCAGACTGATAAAGAAACAAGAAATTTTTGTAACTTTTTCTTTTCATCTCTACGCATATTCCTATACATAATAACGTTGAGAGAGTTTCACACAGAAACGAATCTCACAAAAATTTACAAAAATTTTACACCATAGGAAAAATGATTTATATTAAAAAAAAAGTCATTTATTCAAATATAGACATACATAAGTATTACAGCACGGGTAGCATTTTTTAAGAAAAATTCAAACACATTTTTTTCTGGCGTTGCCACCTGAATTTTATTTCAAAAATATAATAACAATTGAGGACACCTTTCAATTGAATGTTAAGATATAAACGATAGTTCTTTAAACAAGCTTTAATAAAAACTATTTTTGGCTGGTGTTGCCACCTATTTTTTTTTGTTATTTAAGAAATTGAATACGTGAATATATTAATTGTTAAAAAAAACAATAAAGATATAAATGTAATATAATAATACTTTTAAAAGGCGTTGCCATCTGATTAAAAAAATGTATTACCAAAATTTAATTAAAGTCAAGCATATGGTAGCAAACACAATGTAATTAAATGAATGAACAAAGAGCGAACAAAACTTTAAATAAAATTATTTTTTATGGCGTTGCCACCTAACTCTAAAAGCTCAACTGCTAAATAATGGTACACATGAATTAAGTATTAGTATGTGAGTAACAGCTAAATTATTGAAAAAATATTTTTTAGTGGTGCTGCCATTTATGTATTTCGAAATTCAAAAGTATTCGAATTACCTTATGAGATAAAATATTTCAATTAGAAAACAGAAATTGTTTGATTGAAATAGCAAAATAATAAAAAAAAGTTGTTTCTAATAGCGGTCGCCTCTCGGCAGGCAATGGCAAATCTCCGAGTGCGTGCCTGCCATGAAAAAGTGCTTCATAAAAACCATCTGCTGTTCGGAGTCCGCTTAAAACTGGAGGTTCTTCTATTTCTGGAACCACATCAAGACGCACACCACAAATAGGAGGAAGAGCTCGGCCTAATACCTAGCAAAAGAGCGCGCGCCAATTCTTATTTTTTGTTTGTTTTTTGTGTTCCTTTTTATATGCAAGCAATGCCGCGGGCACCAGTTAGTTTTTAAGATTAATTCCAATGCATTTTTCATACCAATGCGTTAAGGCAGTACAAGTATTTTCATATAGGGCAATGTGAAATGCGCCTTCATATGCTCATTTATAGTATGACTGATGACTTCCTCGTTCGTTGTTCTCACGATTTTTGTTTTTTTTACCTTCGAGCCATATTTTGAGGTTCGGCCACAAATGATAGTCACTTGAGCCTAAATCTGGTGAGCACTCGTAGACTGGATGGGCAAGCAATTGGAACTTCAATTGGCTGATTTTAGCAATCGCAGCGACTAGCATAAATGCAGATTTTTCGGCGCAACTTTTGATTCAGCGTTAACAAAAGTAAGCCTCACCTAGCACAGATCTTCTCCATGCACAAATTTGAGGTAAAATATTGCGAGCACCTGCAGTTGGTGCCCCACTAGTCTTAGCTAACTCACAAAACTTTCAAGCGTCTGACTTCTAGCGCAATTTTATAAAGTTTTCGTAGCATTTTAGGACTTGGGTGTGCCTTCTTCAATGCTTTTGCGATCCTTTTTAATATCGGAAACTCTTTCTTTGACGATCAGTGTTGAGTTCATTTCTGCTGTTAGGACTTTCAAATAAAAAATGTATTTCCTGACTCTGCACCTTTCTTTGATTCTCCCACTTTCACGCGAGCAAGAAGGCTCTACATCTTCGGTATCGTATAATAAGAGAGCTATCAACCTAAAAGATTTAGTAATCAAGCTAGTCAGGGGCATGTAGTTTTGACGCATGGTGAAAAAATTTCAAAGGTGAGCTCTTTCACAGACCGCTATTCGGCTCTGAGCGAATTCGACAGACTCAGCTGAGGAGCTAACCTAACTAGCGTCACAAAGCGGTTTATTTACGAAAAAACTAAGATTGTGTTTGTGATCTACGAAAAAAAATCAACATATTCCCCACTCATGTTGCTTCGTTGTCGTCTGAACAACGACTGATTGCACGAGTGTGTGAATATGATCGTGTGAAGTGATCGTGTAGATTGGCTGACGAAACCCCTGTAATGTGGCAGCCGAAGTTCCCCCTCACAATTTTGTAAATCAGGTATATCTATCATCGTTGACATTGGGCTGTCAAATTACTGTCATATTTTTGTCATTTTCACGCTTTAGGCAGACTTCAACGTAGTTTTATGTAGTTTAAGTTCTGCTAAAACTTATGTTCACAGTCATTCTATGACTAACTGATGGGCTTACGTCACTTGGCGTATGTTTGCAAAAGTCTGAGATTGTGTTGGTGATATACGAAAAAAAATCAACCAATGAAACTTCGTTGCCCTCCGAACAGCGGCTGATTGGACAAGTGTGTGAATGCATGTGAAATGATCGTGCAGAGTTCGGCTGCCGAATCCTCAAGTGCCGTGGCAGCCGAAGTTCCCCTCACAATTTTCATTTTCACCATAGTTTAAGCGCAAATCTGTTAAATCTATCATGCTTGGCCTTATCGCATAAAAATAGATCAGACTTCCTGGCGCCACTTCTGCAGCAGGGCGAAAACTTTGCACGCCACCCTCGTGGTACGCGTTCTGTTCTTTCCGCGGTGCGCTTGTTGTACATTTTTCAGTTATTGTTGTTATCTGTGTGCCTTAACTTTTTGCTGTTGTAACTTTCATTTTGTCTAGCACATCAACGCTGCATATGAGTGTTGTCTTTGTTTTTGTACTGCGCTGCCTTGCATGTACTTGTAGTTTGGGCGCGCTTCGCTTGTACCTAATAACATAGGCTCATGAGTATTAGTAGTTTGTTTGTTGTTTGCGTGTGTTTTTTTTCCTTGAATTTTCTCATTCTTTTCTTGCTTTTGGATTTTACATTTTAGCTTTTCAGTTGCTGTAATTTCTGCTTAAAAAGATTACCATTAGAGTTACCAGTTCTTTTGGTCGTAAATCGTGGAATTTGGAGAATTGAGCGCACACCTACATGCAAGCGCGCGCGCACACATGCACTCACCTACATCAATTTACACATACCTACTATGCTTATGTATGTATGTGGGGATGTGTGTGTACTTACATAAATACAACCCAACAACGTGTCACACCATCAGCGCCACACAAAAACTTCGCAGCAAAACAGTCTGTTCCAATTGTTCAGCTGCCTGAATTGTCACTTGTATTGTTTTTCTGGCTTTTGTGTGTTATTTTATTTTCATTCTTCGGCACTTTTATCCCGCCACTTGAAAGTTTTCAACTGAATTTTTAAGGTTTCGATGTTTGAAAGTTTCTTCCTACGTCTCCATTACCCCACTATGGCACGCCTCCTCGGCTGATGTTGCCTCGAGGGTGCTGACATACATTCAACAACAAAAAAAGAAACAACGGAAAAAGTTTATCCAGGCTTTAACTACAGCTTTGGCACTTATGCTCAGATACTCACACAAGTAAATGCTTACCAACATACATACGTGCTTGTACATATACACACATATATGTACATATACACAAAGAAATGTACATAAATATGTATGTATGTATGCATGTATGACCGTAGTATTGTGTTGTTGCCCCCACAAGTGGCGCTGTCAGCTCAATTAAAATGTCGAGTGCTGTTAAGTGTTCAATAACTGTATAATATGTGGAAGTATATATGTATGTGTGTGTGTACCAACAGTATTCGCACGCAACATACAACACACAACTCTGTACTACTACACCACACATCTCTGCGGTCTCAATTCATTTGAATTCAATAAAAAATTTTATTGCAATAGGAAATCAATTGACTTTTGCATTTTACTCTGCTGCACTTTGTCCATAAATTTGGATATGTTCGGAAGCCTGGTTTTGAGAGTAAAATAAAATATGTGGAAATTCCTCCCCTGCCCGCCCCTCCTCCTTAAGAGGAGGAGAAAACTTTAGAGACTTTTTAACATTTCCAAGAATGACGTTAGTATGTGTGTGTGTATGTGTATTGGTTAAAATATTCAAAAGTTATAAGTGCTTAAATATATTGCCTGGAAATTTATTTATTTTTTTCGATTATTTTTAAAAGTGTACTTCAAAACTTAAGTCATTTGCAGTCTCAAAAATTTACTTTATTTTTTGACAGCATAGATTGGCAATATAGAAAGACATGCATGTACATATGTGCATATTTAAGAAATGGTTGAAATGCCATTTTCTTTCTAATAGGAAAACAAAATTCAAATAAATATTTTTTGCGGTATTTCATAGCTCTATTAGGAAAAGTATGTTTATAATTTCAGAGTGGCTCCTCCTCCTGTTTACCAAATTCTCTAACACTTTGTTGATAACTTTAACTCCATTGCACGTATAGCTCGGAATATATACGCCTCAGGAACCTCTGCCATTTGTGGATTATCTCTTTGTCATCAAGCTTTTCTGATAAAGTAGTACCAAACCACATCAAGTGGTCCATAAAATAATAGTAAAATATGAGGTAAAATCGTATTGCTGTGGTAGTTATTTTGAAGCAGGATTTCGTGTTTTCTTGTGCTTTGCACAAACCAATAGTAGTGATATCGTTTTTTAATTTAAAATAACTTTTAATATAAAAATCTTCTTCTTCCGAGTTCAACAAAGCGCGCCAGTCGTTTCTTTCTCGTACTAACCGGTGACAGTTGGAAACACCAAGTGAAGCCTACTCCTTTTCCACGCAGAGGAGGCCTTCCTCTTCCTCTGCTACCACCAGCTGGTATGAAATTGAATACTTTCAGAGCTGGAGCGCTTGTGTCCATTCGGACGACATAACACAGCCAACGAAACCGCTGGACCTTTATTCACTGCGCTATGTCTATGTCGTCTTAAACTTCGTACAGTTCATTGTTCCATCACCTACAATACTCGCCGTCGTTATCATGCACAGGTCCAATAATATTCCGCCGAATCTTTCTCTCAAACACTCCGAAGAACGCCTCATCAGATATTGTTGTCGTCCAAGCTTCTGCGCCATACTTAAGACGGGTATGATCACAGCCTTATAGACTGTCAACAGTGACGTGGATGCCGATACGCGAGTGCGCCGACACGAATTACTTTACTTCTTTATCCAGTTTGAAAAAGGCAGAACTAACAGCGCAGTTGTTAAGACCGATGATATCAATATGAATTTTTACGTGGCGGATGCGAAACTCAGCGCGCAACCAGGTACCCTGCGTAACTTCGCCTTCTCACATTAACTCGCTCTCAATCGGCAGCAGAAGAATCGTCCGGGCCACTCCCAAGTGAATAGCGTTCAAGGACTTTGCCCACTTGCGTGGACTTCTGCATACGGCACCGTGCTTCTTTAATTTATAAATACATACACAAGCCTTGAAAAGTACGTAACCTATTAGCAATTTTAATAAACAATTAGTAGCTTATGTACGGGTTTTTTGGTTATTGTGGGTAGAGAAAATCTCTGTAACGAGTAAAAGCGAATAATGACCAAAATTCTATGAAAACAGGGGAAAACATACAAGGAAATTCACGATTCCATAGGATGTAATCAGTAGAGAAAATCTCTGTACCGAGGAGAAGCGAGTAATGACTAAAAGTCTAAGAGAACAGGGAAAAACATACAAGTAAATTCAAGATTCAATAGGGTGTTCTGGCTTCAGATGGGAGCAAAAGCCTGGAGTTATAAAAATAAGCATGAAACTGGTGGACGAAGGCACAAATTACCCCATCCACCCATTTGCATCAGTCAGGCCTTACGAGAAGACCTTAGTTTGCCAGTTAGTTCTGAAACTCTGCGTAAACGTTTAGTGCATCATAAATTATTCCCACGAATTCTACGAAAAGTACCACTAATTACAAAGAAGCACGTGGAAGTCCGTATAGAGTCGGCAGAACAGCATGTGTCCTGGCCCTTGGGTTAATGGCGAAATATATTGCGGTCAGATGGCAGCAAAGTCGAGTTGTTTGGTAGTACAGACTCCAGAAAGTATGTCCGCGTCCTCCTAACACGCAATATAATCCCCGATTCACCACAAACATGGCGGCGCTAAAGTCATGGTATGGCGGAGCTTTTCATGTAGTGGAGTTGGCCCAGTTTATTTGATTAAGGGAATCAGTAATCAAAGGGCAAATATATAAAAATACTGCACGAGGTAATGTTACTATATTTCACATGGAATATGCCACTGAAGTGGGTATATCAGCAGGATAATGATCCCAAACCAGCAAGGCCGCAAAAGAATCGCTTATGCCCAAACAATAGTATTTATTAACTGTCTTTCCTTCTGTCTTTTTCACTGAAAACGACGTGTTTTTTTTTTGTTTTCATTTATTCGCCTCAGGCATCAGGCATTCCGTATCGTATGCACAAAACCACGTCTCATACTCATAAATTCACGTCTCGTCTCCAGTAATGATGCGTTTGCTGAATGTTATATCGGATTCAGCCTTGAAAATCATGTCTTTGGCGATATCAACACGGACCACGTTGGTATATATAGCATAAAAATCAGGTCCTATGTGACCAACTTTGCAGCAACACACACGGCGCATACCCAAGTCATTAACTGCAATATTCCGAACGAATCCATAAGGAATGTTCGAGTCCTCTGCTAGCTCTTTGATGGTAAATTTGCAGTTATTGATCAACTTTTCTTTCACTTTCTTAAAGTATTCCGATGTCGACAGCCTTCCCTTGCTCCTACCTTCGGCTTCCTCTGTGGACTCACGATCTTTTCTTAAGCGTTTATTTCACTCTTAAACGACTGTTTTCTTTAGGGTATCATTACCGAAATAGTTTCTCTACATTTCTAAGGATTTCACACCATTGAATCCATTTGTAATGCAACATTTAATACAAACTCATTGTGGCAAATTCAAATCTATTTGTAAAGCTGTACAAAATCGAAAACACGTGTAGAGGTAGATTTACTCAAAACGGCGTAAATTAAACAAATGTAAAGCAATGGCGATAAAATTTCGGTAGGTATGTCAATCACAGATGTGGCAACCTAAAACAAAACCAAAAAAACAGAACTCAAATCAGTTGACTTAGAGCGTCACCTGGCGGTTGCTCTGGGAACTTTTTGCTCAAGGTAGATTTTCTTGTTGTGGCATGTACTTTTTGTTTTCAATAAATTGTAAGAGTCAAAAACGACAAAAAAAAATTGTTGTGTTTTTTAATTTGCTGTACTCAACATGAAATATTATATAATAATTCAGTCTTATTACCTTTGTGAAATAAATTATAAACTACTGTCGAGAAAAATTATGAAAAATACTATTTTTTTCATGCTGCTGCTGATTACTCTTAACCCTAACCCCTTAATTAAATATAATAAGTGAATAGCTGGCTTTCTGACACAAAATTGCTACTCTTCGTGAACTTTGTTGCTAAGCTCACTTCTGAGTGTATTTTTTTGTTTGTGCTTTTTGGTTTTGTTGTTTGGTTTTTTCGTACATAGCTACTCCACATGCAAATGAGCACTCAATTTCTGCTTCACTTGCTTACATAACTTCCACACTAGTTCCCCTCCATTTATTTAATACACACACAGGAGTATATAGTGCATCCTACTAAAAATATTTTATGATGACTTTGAAGTTTTGCCGCATTACTGCCTCTGGTAGCGCGCGTATTTTCTAAAGTGTGATACAAATAATAATTACGCCTGACAGACGTTCAACTATAAAATGTAATTAAAACGTTAATTATTTCTCTTGACAAACACCGCACACTCCACATACGCCATACTCCACATTCTGATAACTTCTTCTGCAGCTTCGTGTTCCACGACCACTCACCGCCACTTAATTATATGTGTATGTGTGTATGTATGTATATACCTACCATACATTCACCATACTCATATGCAGCAGCATTAAATGCATCATGTCTGCTTATGCTTATGTTTGTGTACTTATGCATGCGAATGTCGGTATATGCACTTAGTGGAAACACTTTAAGTAAAACGTTGTACCCACGTAAATACCAGTCACTTAAGTGAACTACAAGCACTACAATGCGCGTATATTTATATATATATATATTTATATATATAAATATATCTGCGTATGTACATAGGCAGTTATAAAAATATTTCTTACAAATCAACGTGTGCCTCAACCAATTTTCTTCGCACCTGGCCACCCTTTTTTGCAAGCACTGTGCTTGCACTATACTATATATGTGCGCTTCTATATGTACTCGTATGTATATGTATGTATGTGTATGCCCGCTTTGTGATCACCTGGAGCCGTGAACTGGCATTAACCACACATTACTCACACGAAAGAATGCCGAAATACTGCGACCAGCTAAAGCGTGTGTCGTTCTTCGTCACTGCCTCAGGGCAGTTTACGTTCCTTCGCTTTTACCCATCTCCCTCTCATTATTACCGCTGCCGAACCCTCTCACGCGCTCCCTTCCCCTCCATATGCGACGTCTTCTCATTTGATTGTGTTTTAAAGTGTTCGCCGTGTGTTGGAGGAGTTGCTGGGTGTGTGTGTGTATGTGTATGTGGACAGCGCCATCGCGCAAGTGAGGTGAAAGGAGGCGGTGGTGATGTTAAGAGATGGCAGTGAGGTGGTTTCAGTACTGCTGCGGTCGAAAAAATATCTTGTTTCATATGTACGATGGACGTTAATAGCCCCGTCAATCGAGTTTGCCTGCTACGGTCGAACGATCTGATCGGCGATTGCATAGAGTATAGAGCAACAGCAATGGCAACGACAGCAACAGAAGGAGAAGAAGTTGCGCGTTGGAGAGCAAGGTAGAAGGAGAGAGTCGTGCGGCAGCAGCCATAGCGGCACAAATTCGTGAAGGTAAATTGTGACCGGCGCTTTGGCTTTGACTGTCACTATTGCTATATTGCTTTGTTGCTCCTAATGGTAATGTTGATGTTGATGGTGGTGTTGGTGCTGCTGCTGTTACTCCCAATGGACCACGGCTGACTCCAGTTGTGCTGCGGTTGTTGTACGCCAACCAATGAATCGCTGCATTCATTCCCTGGTTGACTTCTTGGACTCATGTGAACATACATGCAGACATACATTCAAACATGCGTACATTTATACAAAAAGGTCGTTTAATATTTTTTGTTCTCTTCTCTTGTTGCTGTAGCCAGTTAACTTTTCATTTGTTGTTGTTGTTGCTGTTGTTTTATCTTACCTTTCTTATCGTCTTACTTTATTCTATTTGCTGAGCTTTTCATTTTGCCGTTGTTTCTACTTCATCGTCTCGTAATCGCGTATCGAATCATACTCGTTGTTGTATTTGTATCATCAACCGCTAGTTGGACGTTCCTTAATCTTTTATTTATAAACATACATGTATACATGTGTGTGTATGTATGGACCCACATCTGTATGTAATACGTAAAGCAGGAACATGAGCGTATGTGTTGTTGTTCAGCACTTTGCCGGCCACTTCGCAAAGAGTTAGCGGCTAGCGATTTAGTCTCAAACATTGCTTTTCATCTGTTTCTTGATTTGATTTTATTTTACTTTAACATTGTATTATTATCGTTTACGTTATCTTCTGCTGTTGCACTCGAATATTTCAGTAAATGGAGTGTAGAGTGGCCATAGAAATTTTATTCATCAGTTTTAGCAAGGGAAAAGATCTGGGAATGGAAATCAAGCGAAAAGAATCTACAAACGTTCAAAACAACGCGACCAACTACCCAATTTGAAGTAATATTCCTGCTTTGTAGAAGATGGCCCAAAATTAATCATCCAAGCTTGTTTTTGAATAACGTTTTTGCTATATAAAAAGGAAAATGATTTTGAGTGATGCAAATTTTTATTTTGATCTTACGCTCCATTGCTTGTCTGTTTGTATATCGCAGTTGCCCAGCTCACAAGTGTCAAAAAGGATTGACGTACGACGCCATTATACATTTTTCGTTAGGGTGATTAATTTTGCGCCACCTTGAATTTCCTTTTTTTGTATGTTTTTGGAAAAGTATAGTGCATTCTACTGCAAAAACAATGTAAAGCTCCAAACTTTCTATAAAATTCACGAAAATTTAACAAATTTAAAAAAAAAATTGTCATAAAAATTTTAAACCTTTTAATCAGAATTTTTACAAAACTTCAAGACCTGCCATTTTATAGTCTATTAAATTTTAGTCTAATGAAATCCAAGTTTAAAGTCGCTCACAAATCGCGTTGATTTTTTATATTTTTTGAGCCACTTCCAACTTGCGCTTTGTTATACTAAATGAATGGGCCAGAAATTTGCTAGAAATAATGAATTAGTTTATATAAAGTCTTAAGCCTAACAAAGAAAACAAGCGTATTTTTTTGCTCAAAATTAGCTTTATTCCTCAACGTAATTCCTATCAAGAACAACGCAGCCATTCCAGCTCCGCTCTAACATTTGAACACCTCATTTGTAGTACGATTTATCTTTTGCCTCAAAATAGGTCTCAGTTTCAGCGAAAAGCCCTTCATTCGAGCGAAATTTCTTACCGGCGAGCATTTTTTTAGGTCTGCGAACAGCCAGTAGGTGGATGTGGGGACAATTTGAAGTTCAATTCATGTAGTTTTGCCACTGTTTTGATTGACCTGTGACAGGGTGCGTTGTCTTGTTTTTGGTCAACAGTGAGCCAACAGAGCTTTCTCATAGTCAGATGCTCATACAATATAAAGCCAAGACCTTCGTTTGATATCTTTACGATGTCAACTAACTCACGCCACTTCACTTTTCGATCATTCAAAACGATTTTGTGGATTTTTTGATGTATTCTGGTGCTACCGCCTCATTTGGACGTCCACTGCGTTGTACATCATCGGTGCCTCCGTGTCTCCACGACCACGTTTGAAGTCAGCAAATCATTGTTTTTTGTTTTTGATTCTGATGGAGCACAGTACCCATAGCACTTTTCAAGTCATTGCTTTGATTGAATGCCAACCAAGACGCAGTGTAAAAATAAAACCTGAAATTATTTTTGTTCCATCCAATAACGAAACTAGCGTCCCTTTTGGCACAATAACTCACGAACTAATTAATAGAATATCATGAAATTTTAACAGCTGAATTTTTAAGGTTAGTAGTAACTGAAAAATGCCTTCCTTTTCCTCTGCTAGCACCAGCTAGTACCGAAGAAGAAGGACTTGGCTTCTCATGGTGTGCCCAACTGGCTCCGGTTAGCACGAGAAAGAAATGACTGGTGTGCTTTGTTAAATTCGGCCAAAATCGCTTAAGCGGTTATCGCCCAATTCAGAAATATGTACCTCAAAATTTCAAACTTTTAATCAGAATCAGCTGCATAAGCCCATTATATTTTGGTGTAGTAAAGTACAAGATTGAAGTGGCTCAAAAATCGCGCGGATTTTTTGACAATTTTTTTGTTTGTTTTGCAGATAGTCTTGTGCATTGGCTCTATATAAAAAATGTTGAGCATTTCTCCATTCCTCCTCCTTCCATGTTATCATTACACCATCGCTTTGTTTCTATGCGGCATGTAAGTCCTTCTGCCATTTCTGTGTTCTGCTGCGGAAGTTTTGGTAGACAGTTTGGAGGCCAATGTAGAAAAATATACAACAGTGACTGAAGTTTAGGATACACTCACCGGACGGCTTTGCGTGAGTGCCTACCGACGTCGGTGTGTCTCCACGCTGCTCAAAAGCGCAACGGATCAAATCAATGCGTTGATCAGCGCCCCTAAAAACTAAAAACATTTAAGGTATCAATTGGCAGTGTGGAATGGTCGCACTAACTATCATATATTGGGGGCGTTCGAGGCCTATCTAAACTTCTGACGTGCTATGGGTCCGGCACCTAGTTGTAATGTCACTCCACATCGAGCCAAAAAGGCTCTACCCGCATTTGGTTGTTAAGTCACAACAGCCACGATACTCCTGTCCTCAAGAACAGGGAAGAGCAAGCTCCGAGGGCTCCTGTTACCCGTGGTACCAAACGTAAGTTTCCGGTCAGACTTCGTAGCCAAGACTACCGCCAGTTGAGGTCCCATACAGCTCTGCACTGGTGACCATACCCCAAAAACTATAACAGCTTCAGCCTAAAAATCCTTCGCCATCTGAATACTTCACGCGCATACTGACCTAACATTTCGACATTACGACGGGTGGATACTCACCACTCACATCATACCGTCCATCGGTGCAACTAATCCCCACACCCATAAGGTTCCTAAGGTCTGCGTACAAAATTAAAATTAATTAAAGCAAAATTAAGCCTCCCTAATGTACTCATATATGTACACACGGCGTTTGAGATAGCTGCCCCAACGGTCTTCTCATCTACACATTACTCATATATACATTCAGGAGCCTTTTACACTCCAAATACCCAAATTTCACATCCCCTTTGATAACCATAGATCCTGCAGGAGCGGCATACTAAGCCTCCTTCTCAACCTGAAGGCAACAGCTCGCTGTATGTCTAAGCACGATGGCTGAGCTCCAAGTCACACCTACCAAAGCGTCGTATCTGTCCGACAATTGCCTGCTACCTACAAGAAGTGAGGATTTCTGTATTCTGCTGCGGATGTTTCGCTAGCCAAATTTGGACCAATTTGGAAAAATATACAGCAGTAACTCAAGTTTAGGGTAATCGTAATTACAGAACTCTCACTTCATTTCTATCTATGATTTTCATGATTTGGGATTTATTAATTTCAAACTGAAGTGTTTCTTCGCCAGCAAAAAGAAAGTCTGCCCAAAAATTTTAAAGTCTACGCTTTGGATTCAATAATGTCACTACGAAATCGAATTTTATATTTCTTTCCAAATTCGAAGGTGATATGGCATTTCGTCGAACTGCTCGAATTCCTAATGTCAAGATTTGTCATTCCATTTGACTAACGCAGCTGCCTCCTGATGAATCCAACCTCGGTTCGAGAGACGTGATTGTAGTTGTCTCGTGGTTTTTATTGTTGTAGCAGCATAAACATTCCCCATACATATACGAGGAATGCTGCTGAAGTTTCAGCGCTTGGCCGGACATAAGCCCGGGTCAGTCTGGTTGCGTAGAACCGACTATCGTGGGAACGCGAGAGACGTAGTAATCTCTAGCGTTTGATGGGCTTAGCTATTTTCCACTTGATGAGAAACAGCTGGCAGGTATCTAAGCGCAGCCTGAAGGCTGCACCGCCTTGCCACTCGATTTTCCGCAAAATCACTTTGATCTTTGGTGCGCACATTAGCCTAAGATATGATTATTACGCCTTTTTAATTGATTCCCACACCAAAGGCCGCAATTTTGTTAAGCTTTCTTAGAATTACTGGAGTACGCAAAATACATTTCTCATTCCTATGGTGTGGTGTGCCAACATTTAAAATTCTTTCATTCATCGAGCTGCTCAAATTGTTTTTGATTTTTTTTTTTTAATTTTTCTTAAAATTAATAAACCGCATTTTGCATACATTCACTTTTGATTTTATCCCGCAAAATATTTCCGCTGTGTGGGGTCCTTTGTACACACCCACACACACGTATGTATATACACACAAACGCACACCTTCACAAAAAGGCACCTACCCTTCCACGAAAGATTTAACCGACGCAATATTGGCTAACTGACTGCGGTTTGCGGTTGGCGGTCAGTCAAAACATCGACATCGAAACCGCTTACAGACTTCATTTGCAGACTTTACTCGCTTTTGTGCTTTTGTTGGCGAATACGCCAAATTTTTTTGTATTTCGCTTTGCACAAAATTAACCATTTCTGTTGGATATTATTTAAACAGAAGTGGTGGCCATTAATGGGAGGGAAAAAATTCGTTACTCTTTTTAATGCTGCCATTTTAAGTAATTTTCAGTGGTGTTTTTGTGGCAGCTTTAAATTGCCAAACTCTTTAATTTTTTCTGCATTTTTCCTTTTGAACTTTTCAATCTTTTTAACGCATACTTTTTTTTGTTTTGCTCTCTTTACAGGCAATTTCTTGGCATTAATTTTTAACGGTATGTATCTGAAATTTATTTATGTTTTATATCCTAAAAAATGTGCGAGAATATTACTGTTTTTGGGGGTAACGAGCAGTTAAAAGTGGTCTTAAAGTGGAGCAGCAGCTAAGACTGCGAAAGACCGGCTGCGGGCTTATAAATTTAAATGAGTTTGTGTGTGTGTGTGTGTGGCTGTGTGTTTGGTACGTTGGCCGCATGAATTTAAGGAAGAAGCGCCAAAGCAGCAGCTAAGCAGCTAAAAGGTATGTGCATGAGGTCGAAAGAGCGAAAGGGAGCGAGAGCCAATGCATGTAGATAAGTTTGTGTGTGTGTGTGAAATGTGGGCAAACTAGTTTATGACAACATTACAACGCAACGTTGGCGAATAAATGCGCTATTTATGCGAGCAACTAAAGTGGCAGTAGCAGCAACAACAACAACTATGCATAGTATATTGCAAAGAAAACAATGAAGCGAAAAAAAACTGAAGAAAAAATAACTACACAGGCAAGGCTTTAGCCAGAGCAACGCAAATACTCGTACAAATCACTTGAACTGCAGTGCTGCACATCTCAGCTCAGCACCACGGCACGCGGCGGATATGCAGCTCTAGCGAAGAAGCAACAGAATGCGAGAACGACGCCTCTGGTTTGTCAAAGTAGCGTTGCAAGTTTTCTTTTCGACCTTTTTCCCCATTCCTTGCCAATGCAGTTACTTCTGCAGTTGACTCACTCACCAAGTAGAAGTGGTCTGTATGTAGCGGGTGTTTTTTTGAGCTGCTTGTGAACTAGCGATATCAATAACTGTGGTTTCACTGTTGAGAATGGCTGGAACTGTGTTGGCATTTCAGTTCAATTAGATTTGGCAAGTCATCATGCATCGTTTAATGACAGAACAACGCTACCAAATTGTGGAAATTTATTTTGAAAAAATAAAAAAAAATCTGTTCGCGGCTCATAGAACACTGGCACGAAATGCGGAAATAGCTGCCTTTACGGCGAATAGCGCCATGCTAACAAAAATTAATCAGCTAAACATCGAAAGCATTTGGTTCCAAACAGGCGGCGAAACTTGCCAACTCGCGCTTGCAAAAATAAAAATAAATAATTGGCGCGCACACTTCTGTTAGGTATTTGGCCGAGTTCCTCCTCCTATTTGTGGTGTGCGTCTTGATGTTGATCCACAAATGGAAGGACCTACAGGTTTAAGCGGACTCCGAATGGCAGATGGTTTTTATGAGGAGATTCTTCATGGCAGAAATACACTCGGAGGTTTGCCATTGCCTGGCCAGAGGCGATCGCTATTAGAAAAAAATCTTTTCCATAATTTTCGTGTTTCATGCACGAGGATTCGAATCTACGTTCTCCGAATAGTTATCACGCACCAGCCCATTCATTTATTGCAATATTCAAGCCCCCATTGACGCCATACGGATCATGTAACATAACTCGTAGCCGCGACGGACATATCCGGTAGCTCATATTAAAAAAATAAATGCCATGAAATTATCTACCTGATTATAATAAAAAAAATTCGTTCGAAGAATATTTCTTTTTTATATTAAAAAAATTGAAATTTGAAACGCCGAGCCAAGAAGCGCCGAGAGATTTGGTAGCTCGTAAAACACTCAGGATAAAAAGCCTGCATTGCATTTAAAGCTCTGGCAAGGGGGTTGATTGTCAAGGAGAGAACGAGAAAAGTATCAGAGAAAGATATAGGAAAAAATAGAGACAGATATAGAGATAGTAAGTCCTGTGAGAATTTTCCAGATTCTTCGGCAAATTTGTAAATATCCTCCAGTGTTGAGCCCATGGATTGTGTCCTGCAATAATACTGACGATCAACCTGATTGTCACTGAAGACTCCAATCTGTTTCCCGCTCCAGCTATTCTCAGTTATCCATTCTGATACTTTCAGAAAGCAGTTTCCATTCCGCCCCTCCTTTATATTACCATCTTATGTTCTCAAGCTCTTAAAAAACACCCATTACATACATATGCATGTAACTGCAATGTTCACTCCGGCCGCCGCCGTTCCGTTCCGTTCGCCTCGCACTTGCCTTGCCGCAACTCTTGCATTTTAGGTTGGTATTTTTAAACCCTACTTAGATACACGCGTGCTCTTCAGCACATGTAGTCCACTTGGAATCGCCACGACTTGGCTGGCTTACCTAACTCCACACCACAGAGCTTTGGGCTGCACTAAGCTCGCCGCCATCGCCTCTGAGGTGTGTAATTCCCATCGCACGGCTATTGCCGTTTACTTACCGGCATTTGTCATTTTTTGCCTACTCTTTGCTTGTTTTGCTCCAAGTGATTGTTGTTGTTGTTGCTGCCGCTTATTGCTTTCATTATTTTTGTTGCTGCTGCCGTACTATTGTTGTTGTTGTTGTTCGTATTTATGTTTTCTTGATGAAGCTGACAAAATACGTAGTTATTCTGCATGCCACAGCGCCATTACAAAAAAGTATTTACCATAAGTTGAGTCGGTTTAGTGGTTTGGAGGTGGTTCGAAAAAGCATTTGCTGACGAAGTGCAGAATTTATTTTTGAAGTAAATTGTTTGTTATTGCACGGAGTAAAATCTTTATGGCGGCGGAATTTTGAGATTCTTAACTTTGTTGTTGTAAAAGCAAAAACATTTCCTTACAAATACTTGTAATAAAAGAATGCTGCTAAAATGGCATTCCTTGGTCGTACATGCCGAGTCGTTTTAAGGCTACCTTCACCAACCACAATGTTGGTGGTAGAGGTGCTGTCTGAGTGACTCACCCCAGACTCAATTAGCACAAAAGATGCCACTAGTAGAACCACTGCCGTTATTTAGTCACACCATCTTGATTTGACTATAAATCATCCATTTTCTTTCCTGCAATTTCGACCAGGTTGTTCATTGAGAATTTCTCCAGCATTCTATGTCGTATAGCACCCAGACTTGGCCACTCAAACAGTTAGTGGAAGACTGTCTGCTTAGAATTTTCTTGATTGCAGCTTTTACATCTATCGTTGCACGGCTACCCCATCTTTCTGGCAGAGCATCCCAAAGGCCAATGGCCGGTTATTGTTGACGTAATTCTGAATGTGTCTGCTCGTGGCTTTCTTAACAACTCGTCAGGTCTGGATTTGTTGAGATTGGGTCAAGTTTCCTTCGCTATATTGCAGGTACCGGTGTTGGTCCATCTGGCAACAGCCTGCTTCGGGAATTGCGAAATAATCTCCCTTTTGTAGACGCTTTGGAGACTGCCCACTGCTACCACTTCGGATACTCTAGAGTAAACACCCCCTATCTTGCCAGCTCATCAGCTTTCTCATTTCTTCTATGTTCCTATGGCCAGGTACCCAAATGAGAATGTTGCCTGTCGTGCGACGTAAGGCATTTAATTCTTCTTTGCATTTGTCTGACGATTTTTGAATTGGTTTTCGGTGACTTTATAGCTAAGATGGCTGCTGACTATCTGAAAAAAATGCATACTTCCGATAGCTGTTGTGGATGGTTTCTAATTATCATGCAAGCTTCCTTTATCTCGAGAACCTCTGCTTGAAAGATGCTATTCCAATTCCCCATCGCCTTTCTCGTTCCAAATTCGTGCAAGCGCTTAAGCTTAACAAATCCTAACTATCTTTTGGAATTTAGAAACCCAATTTCATTTAACTCTCCGTTGGGCTCATGGGCCTGGGCAGACTTTTTCAACTTTGGGCGTGAATTTAACGTATTTCTATTATAGCTGCCAGCGAATTCAGCTGCCAGTAGTTTCCTAGAACTTAATTTTCTAACGATTTATGGATATAACCTTTTAAAAATGATCCTCGAACAGAGAAAAATTGCAACTTCAGGAATTCCCACCAGCAAGACACTCGGATGGCGATCGTCCATGGACAGCACGCTCTAACGCCACTATCTCCAGCGGAAATAGCTGCAAAAAAATTTAAAAGTGTACCTAAATATATAAATAAAATATCCTCTAAACTTAAACAATTTCTGATTATTCCTGCTTTGTTCAAAAAATTCTCGAAAAAGACCAAAATTTTGGCTGTGAAAAATGATATAATTTACTCGATTCATGAACGCCAATTGTTGCGAGCGTCTAGATATCGAAGTTGAAAACACTTTGCGCTACAGCAACAATATTCTCAACAGAGCGTCCAGCGATTTTGGTTTGCCAGTCCATTTTCCATCCTTGACAGAACCAGTTTCTTGAAATTTTTTCACCAACCTTTGAATTGTCGATTTGGTCGGACGATTATTTCCACCAAGAAAATCACGAATTTTGTTCTTACAGATCGATAATTTTCATAATAAATTCCAGTAAGTTTAACGCGTTGTTTTAGTGTATAAAATTTTAAATCTGACTACTTGACAAATGTCAAAGATGACATAAAAAAAGGTACCGGCGAAGAATTATTCACTACTGACTTCTAGGCGTAGCTTTTGAAACTTCCTATAAAATTAAATTTGAAATTAGTTAACGGAAGGGCTCTTTAAGATTTCCACAAAACATACTGGGTACTATTTTCCCCTTTTTTTACCAGACCTTTTACATTTTTTTTGTTTTGTGTGTTTTTTTGTTTTTGAAATTTGTTTTTTTTTTAGTTTTGTTTTTCTGTCCTGTTTTCTTAATTTTTTTGAATTTTGTTTTTGTGTTCCTTTTTCCTTATTGTTTTCATTGTTTTTTTTTTTTTAATGTGTTTTAAGTTTTTTTTTGTTTTTTTTTTGTAATTTTATTTAATTTTTGTTGCAGTACTGTTGCGTTTTGTTTGTCTATTATTTACATTTTATTCATTTTGTACAATCATTTCTCGTCGGCTTTTACTCACACGCGCATTTTCGAGCGACCAATTCGCAAGCCAAATTTGTGATTCGTTGTTGTAATTTTTTTTATTGTTTTACAACGTTCGCGTTTCATTTTTAATATTGCATTGCAGGTAATGAAAAAGAAATGATGGTGAGTCGGCTAGCTCAAATGACGGATAAGAGAAATACAATTAATATAAGGGCAAGAAAAACGGTGTTGTACATATCCACAAGCATACATATTCATATATATTTCTATATACATATATATATTCATTCGCCTTTTAGAAATCTACCAGCATTCGACATAAATTATCCAATTCATACGAAAACTGTCACTCCATAGGCACTCCACCTTCCATAGGCCATTTCAACTTTCACACTCTCAGTCGGTTGTGCTTGATTTCGTGAGTTATAAAAATAACTGTATATGCAAGTATGCATAGAGCTATGCGGTATTACCGACTGTCTTAACAGTACTAATGCCATGAAATGTGACGAAATTAATAACTTCCTTAATTGCCGCCGACAACGCCAATACCTCTTAACTCACCTCAGGGGCGTCTTTTACGACAAATGAAAGGCCACAATGATTGAGTTGAGCACTTACTACAATACATAGTTCGTTCGTTGCGATTCCTGCACAACACATGAACACACACTTTCAAATGGACGAGTACATATCAACATACATACATATTCGCATAAAATTCGACAAATGAAACGAACTTAGCCGCGCAAGAGAATCGCCGCAAGCGCGCTTTACCCTCGTAAGGAAATATAATGGAAAAATACGAATATGTAATTGAAGTCACCGCCAATGGTTTGTAATGAATTTTGTTGAAAAAAAATGTTTAACTGCAAAAAAATGATTGCACCTGTAGGAGCAATGCTCTGTTGTGGTAATTTGCAGTAAAATATCAGGCACTTTTGTTGCATCATCAGCAATCGTTGTAGCTTTGAGCGCAATGAGTTTTAAAAATTTGCAAAAATGAATAGAAGAGAATGTTGATTGTAAAAGAAATAGCTTTTTGTTCAGTAATTTTTCTGGCAAAATTAACTCTTAAGCTTTTACTAATTCACTGAGTTTACGTGTATACCCTCCGGGCTGTACAGATGGGTGATAAATATCAAGTACCGAAAAGTGGGAAGAAGGAAATCTAGTAAAACACGGACATTCTAAATTGAGGTGATAAAAAGTAAAGAAGCGCTTAATCTAACGTACGGGCAGTCGTATGTACCGGGAGCGCCGACAAAGTTCCAGAAACTATATCGATTAAATGGCCGTCACTAACACCTTTCACTTAGCTAGCGATCAGAAATCAAAGACAGAACAATAGAGTTGTGCGGTTGCCTTACGTAACGTAACTTGACGCGAAAATGGGGACAGTTCAGAGGTTAAGGAGATACTTTAAATTGAATGATTAGGTGGTCCTATTCACATTTTTGGTCACTTTCAGTTGAGGTCTATGGAACACAAATTTTGGAATCGCGAAGATTTTAATTTTTTATTTGCAAAAAAAAAAATTATAAAATAAATAAATACATAAATAAAATAAATAAAACACAAATAAATAAGAAAAAAACAAAAAATAAAATAAATAAATAAAAAAAAAGATAAAAATAAAAACGATAAAAATAAAAAAAAATAAAAAATAAATAAATTAATAAATACAATAAATAAATAAAAAAAAATTAAAAAAAAGATAAAACTAAAACAAAAGGTAAATATAATAAAAAAAAATATATAAAAAAATAAATAAATAAAAATAAATAAAAAAATTAATTAAAAAAATAAATAAATAAAAATTGAAAAATAAATTAAAAAAATTGAAAAAAGTAAATAAATAAAAAAAATACAAAAATAATAAATTATAAATAAAAAAAAGATAAAAAAATGAAAAATTAAAAAAAATAAATAAATAAAGCAAATTAAAAAAAAAAAATAAAAATAATTAAAAAATAAAAATCTGAATAAATAAAAAATAAAGAAATAAAAAAAAACAATATACAAAATAATAATATTACAAAAATATGGTAACACTGCTATACTGGCATTCATATAACTATGCGGATTGATCTGAAGCCCATTGGGATGCTTTAATAAGATTCGCGGAGAAAAGCTGGAAATTTCGCAAGTCAATGGTAGACAATGGCAAAGCTCCGCGGGTGTATTTCTGCTATGAAAAAGCTCCTCATAAAAGCCATTTTCCGTTCGGAGTCGGCTTAAACCCGTAGGTCCCTCCATTTGTGGAAAGCCATCCAGACGCACACCTCAAAATCTGAGAAGGATCTCGGCCAAACACTCATTAAAAGGTGTAAGCGCCAATTAGTAGTGGTGATTTGAAGGAATGTAAGAGAAAAACTAAATGCGTACATGTGAAGCAAAAGCTCGAAATAATGGGTTCGCAATAAAATATTTATTCTAGAAGAATTAAAAAATGTTTTTTTTTGTTTTTTTTTATTTTTATTTTCATTATTTATTTAGTCTAACACACCAAGTTCTAAGTAAAATTTAAATGGTATGTTAATCCAGAGTACTAATCTTAGCATTTTCAATACGAGTACCAGTGTAAAATGGGTCCTCCTATATGGCTCACAGACCTGGCTTATCTCTGTGCACATAAGCAGACGTCTTGCAACGTTTATCAAGAAATGCCTTAGAATTATACGAGAGTATGCCACATTTATCGGCCTAGAACAGTTTCCAGTGCTGACCTTCTTTCGCTCGCTGATAGCTGCCTAATCAATCTTGAAATGAAAAGACGAAATTGGAATTGGTGTGGTCATACTCTCGGTAGAGAAGACGACAATGTTGCCAATATGGCTTTACAATGAAACCCCCAAGGAATCCGGCGCAGAGGACACCCACGGGAAACTTGGATGCGTACAATCCTAAATAAGAGCTCTTCCACCGCCACCTGGAACGAAATTCGACATATGACGATTGACAGAACTTACTATATATCTATAACTTATTAAATATCTATAAATTCATTTAATAAAATTTCCATTAGCTGCAATAAGCTCCTCGCTCCTCAAAATGCATATCAATTGAGGTCCGGAATCAAGTCCTCCTCATTCATATTGGCCATAACGGTATGAATTGCAGCCTTCCGAGAAGAAATGGTATTATGAGGATGCTTATTGATTTCATGCCCAACTACGCCCAATACGTAGCAAACCAGCGAATTCAGGTCTGGGAAGTTAGCTGGCCATAAATTCGGTGTTATGTAATCATGGAAATTCCCAGCCTTCCAATCTTGAGTCGTCGTCGCTTTGTGTGCAGGAGTAGAGTCTTGCTAAAAGACTTAGGGGCTATCATCGCACACTCCGTACCGTACACTATCAATCAAAGGTTTCACTACAGCCTCTAGAACCTCGATACATGCAGAAGAGCTCACTCGAAATCCTTGAATAAAAAAGTGTGGTGGCTTGTCATGTCCTTTATTGCTCACAACACCTAAAAGTAAGTAGCTGGAAACTTCATGCGCTGGATAACAAGAACCTCTGTAGGATTGGAACATAGCCATCTGTTATGCTGGTCATTTCTGCGGCTGGTCTTTTGGTCTTAGTCAACATTTTTTTTCGTAAAAAAAAAAAAATTTATAACATCTCAAACGTTTCAGGGTGTTTGATTTTGCTTAGAAAGCATTTTAATCGGATGACTCGCTCTTCTTGTGTTTGCTCGGTAGGATTTATACCGGAGATCTTCATGGACAACAAGAAAAAATAAGAGCCCCCATTGATTTTGAAGGGTCTTCGCCAATGATCCTTTGCATTTGTTGAATAAATTCTGCAGATTGGACAGTGTCAGAACGTTCCTCGTGTTATTTACGTTTTGAGACAGATTCAGCATCGCCGCCTAATGCTTCCGATTCACGGCAAATCTTATGAACTAATGAACGGACGCACTAAGCCCTCCGTTGGGCACCCGGGTCTGGCCAGACTCTTTCGACTTTGAACATGAATTTAACGCATTTTTATTATAGCTAACGACTTGTTGAGCTTCCAGGTAGCTTCCTAGAACTTAATTTTTTATTGATTTATGGATATAACCTCTTGAAAAGGATCGTCGAATAGTACGAAAAATGAGCAAACTCGAGTGCCCAACGGAAGGTTTTAAAAAGGAGTCCAATGGAGAGTTAAAAATATTGGAGATTTGTAAATCGGTGTGCTTGCACATAAAGCGATGAAAACTGCATGTCTCTTCATTTCTTGAGTTAAGTTGCAGTCCTCCATGTCTTAAGGGGTTACATCTAGTTAGAAGCCCTGAAAAATGAGGTTTTTAAAAAAATTTTCCTGAGAAAACTTCTGAATTAATTGTTTTAAGCCTTTGTACACATATTATGGTAACTTTGAATAATATTTAAAAAAATTTTATTTGCAAGAATAACAGTTTTTATAGCTGCTACAGCAGATTTCCAGGAACCCCTCCAAAAAAAGACGTTTTACGGTGACCACTATATCTCCGAAGTGGATTATCAGAAATGAAAAAACCAAAGGGATTTGATTAAAGTATTGTATATTCTTGTAATTAATCGAAGGAATAAGCAAAAAAAAATTTATTGACAAAATGGCGGCTTCTCAAAAAAAAAAATCTATTTTTTGGAATAGTTTAGGCCTTAAATTGTGTATAAACAAAAAAATGTTTATCGGTTTTAAAAAAGCTTCGATTAAGTACTAGAAAATATAGTTCTAACTGAAAAAGAGCATCAAGCAAAATAAAGGTTCCGGGAAGTTATAGACACAAATATGCATGTCCTCAACTACTCTATGTACCCTGTACCAATATTCAAAGTGCTGTAAAACTGCATAGCTAAATATTTTTCTAGAAATTCTGATTAAAAACTTTGAAATTTTGATTTTTTTTTAATATTCTGAAAGCTTGTAACTTGGATTAATATGGCTTTTGTAGGCGAATGAATTATATTTTCATAAAAAAATGATTCAAATTAAATGAGAAACATCTAAGTTGTCACAATTTAGCAATTAAGTCCCTAAGCGGTGTAGTTTGATTTCATGGCAATGACGCCTTAGTAGCTTTACCTTTACAAGTTGCATGACGATAAATATTGGATGCTAAGCTCTTGCTGCAGTTCATGGTTGGAAACGCATTCAGAAGCTTAATGAGCGGTGCAGAAGAAATATCTTAGTTTACCCCTGATGAAATCCCTCCCCCACCGCACTCTGAACAGTAATTCTTCTACCTATGCACTCGACTTTTTATTTTTCAAACAGAATTCCGTTCAGAAAAATAAAATTCAAATTAAAAATAGAAATTGTGTTAGGATTTCGAAGAATTTGCATTCTACTTAAAAAAAAATCCCTTTCAATTTGTTTTTTGCTCAATTCAAAAACTCACTTCAAATTGAGATCTCTCCGATATTCGTTTACTTTTTTCCTCCTTTTGAATTTAAATCACCCATTCTGAATTTTAAATGAGCTATGCCATGCCGTCAAGGGTTGGGTGTTGGTGTTCGTTGTTATTGTTGTTGTTTTGTTTTTTGTTGTTGCTACTACTGCTACTACATGCTGCTGGTGTTGCACTTGCAACGCCTCATTTTCATTTTGTCACACATTTTGTTGCATCTGTTGCAAGTTGCAGTGCTTTCACACACAAGCACACATGCGCCTTAGTGCACGGGTATGCATATATCTAAATATGTGGCATGAAAGAAGAAGCAGCAGAAGGAGAAGAAATTGTTAAGACTTAAAAAAGAATTAATAACATTCACACTTGGCACGCACAAGTCGGCACGAAACAGCTACCGACGCACAAACAAACCAGCAAACAAATGCAAGAACAGGCGATAAAAGCTGAAGAGGGGCGAGAACTCAAACGAAACATGCTGGCTGTGACAAAAGTGTTGTGTGTATTTTAAAAATATGCAGCAGCAATAAAAAAGCAACAACAGCATACGGCTTAAATCAACATGAGTTACAACAATGAAACAGTTAAAAGGTATTGAGGAGAAGAAAAAAGTACGACAATTTGTTTGCTCTATGAAAATGTGTGTATAGGTGTCGGTGAGGTGGGACGGCGACCCGGTAGGGAAAAACTGCAGTTGCAAGTAGCAGTTGCAGTTCTTTCTCATAGATACACGAAATAATTATAAAGGCTTCACAGATTCAATGAAGTTTTGACTATTTACTATGCTTCGTTATATCAAATAAAAAAAATAAATACGAAACCAAGTTAAAAACTTAAAATAAAATTTACATTAAGTAGTTAAAATTTTCATCATATATCACAGTTTTTAATCAGAATTTTTACAAAAATTTGGCTACGCAGTTTTAACACCCATCAAATTTTTGTAAAATAAAGTACATATAATTTTTTTCATTTGACGACGTTTTGCATTCGCTCATGTAAAAAAAAAATTTCGTGCATCCGTTATAAAGGCTGATCAATTTAGAGGTATTGAATTTTAAATTGAAATAAAACGACGAAAATTCAAATTGATTGAGCATTCCATATTATTTTTATGGAGAACCATTCATGACATTTATTTTTTAAAGACAATCCCTTTCAAATGTTGGCTGCAACTGCGCCGTATTTAGGCCATCCGTAAACACCAATTTTGAATTAATCAGTGAGTACTTCGTGATTAACTTTAGTAATGTTGGCTCCCAATGCCTTAGTCGAAGCTGGTTAATCCACAAAACATTTAGATTTTGCATACCTCCACGAATAACAGTCCAAAGATGTGATATCACACAATCGTTTAGGCAAGTAGCGCCGTTTTGGAACCAAATGTTGTGTCGATCACGGGCTTCAATTTCCGGTATAAAAAAAAACGTTTATCATGAGGCGATAGCGTTACATTGGTGCCAGCCTTTGAAAAAATATCGCCCGTTGATTCCTCCAACCCATAGGCCACACGAAACGGATGCAATGGCTGTTCTTGCATGGCTTCGGTTTGCTCTTCAGCCCTAATACGCCAATTTGATGGACTATAAAATCCCATAACAAATTTTAAACTTTAGAAATTTTGTGTAAAATTTGTCGAATTTTTATGAATCTTGTTATAGACTGAACTATGTTTATACAATATAAAAAATAATAATTGAAATTAAAAAATAAATAAGTAAATAGTCAAGAACTTTTCAATACGTGGTGTCTTTATAATAATTTCGGGGAAAGAATCTATGTACCCTGAAAATTAAATTCAAAACCAGTCTATTCAATAGAAAAACGCTCTTTATATTTTAACTTTTCCAACGGCCCCAAACGAGCAGTTTCTTTAGTCAATGACCTCTTCAGTTGACTCAGATCGCTTCATATTTGGTAATAGCAAATAGTTGCATGAGAAAAGCTTCTCATAAAAACATTTGCCGATCGAAATCGGCTTAAAACTGTTAGTCCCTCCCTTTGTGGAACAACATCAAAACGCTCATCTCGAATAGGAGGAGGCGCTCGGCCAAATATTCAATAAAAGGTGGAAGAGCCAGTGATAATAGTACCAGTGAGCGAATTCCGTAGAATATGCCACAGAGAGGCAACAATCGATCGTAATCTGATGCATGTAATTTTGCCATTGCGACTGCGAACTTGTGCTCGCCGTACGATGTCGTGGTGGCATTTACATATATAACTTTTATCTAGCCAAATGTATCCAATTTTGCTACAAACTGACACGGAATATTCCAGTTGCGGGTGGTATTTAAAGCAATTGGTCGATCGCAGTAGACAAAGCTCCAGACCTCTCTAACTACTGCTATCAGGACAGTCACAGGAAGCCTCCTGATGTCTCCTCTACAACACCTTCACAATGAGGCTTCCATGCTCGCGGTCAAGGAGCACAGTAAAATGGTCAGCAAGCAAATTTTCGCTTGGGTGTTGCCAGAGGAATCACCCCTGCAGAGATTTATGAGATCCTGAGCCACGTGCAATGAGAGTCAGGAGGCATTTCTTCGACTACACCGTCGAGATCCAGCACCAAACACGACTGCAGCTACTGGATCGGTCTGTATTTTGACAGATATTAAACAACATTCATCAGGAGACTCTCACCGCCTTCCTAAACTCCCGATCCCCGAATGACGCTATCGGAGTGTAAATGAGTAGTGGACTCATTGCGAACGAAGAGGTTCAGTAACCTCGAGAGGCCCGCTGCACATATATGTCCAACAAGTCAAAGTACCCCACACGATACTAATCACTTATTCACATGTCCTTTCAAGCCCACTCAACTAACAACCCCCTCGCTGTAGACCCAACCTATCGAAATAGCACCCTTCCTGGGCGTACCTGGACGTGGTGAGATGAGTTAAATGATGGCTATCGCTGAGTACACCGTACTAGCATGGTCTAGTGAACTGCTACAACAACAAAGAACATTAGTAACGCGCACTTCGTAAAAATCTATTGCCAAGACTGACGGACAGGCCCATCTTACCTTCTGCGTCTTCGATTCGCAACCCAACGGTTCACTATCTCGATTGTATTGACCTGTAGTTTATTGCGTTTAATCCGCGATTCAGAAACTCCTTCTAATCGCTATGCAGTATCGCCAAATATTCCTTTCAAGTTGCCAAGCGATTAAGTAAATTGTCAATTGTGCCCAAAGGCGAACCCATCTTCCGGTTAGTTTTATTGTTTTCAGAATTTATTCAGCACAGAAATAACCGATCTTTGTAATAAACCTAAGGCCTCTTCAAGTTCAAGCACTTTAATGCAACTATCGTCCAATACAAAAAACATTTGGATTTTAACGATCATTTTTGATCTTGTGACCTCTATTGGGCGACCAGAACGCACGGCCTTAGATGTCGTACGCACCTGTTTGACCACACCGAACTTGATTAAATCAGTGGTGGATGATTGAAATAGATGTTGAAAAGTCTGCAAATTATTTTCGAGCTTTTAGTTAGTTCACATAATGGATTTTTCAAGCAAGAAAAAGGTGTTGAATGAGCCAAGATATGAACTTTTTTCCATTCTTTCATTATTTTTCAAATGGCTAGTACAATAACACTGTTTGAGAAATCGATGAAAAATTAAGGTGAAAGATGTTTTTCGTGAAGAAAAATTTTGGATTTGTGGTGCTCTGTTCTAACTTTGAGGGTTTTATTTCATCGTTCATTATTTTTCACGGGTTTGAAACTATCGACGAAAGAATACAACTCGTATATCCCATCTGTCTATTTGATAGGCACCATTAACAGGGTGTAACAGCGAAAAGCGATTGCCACTTCCCAGGACAACACAGTACAAAAGTTAACGGCTGCACAAATGGGGGAAATCGCGAAAATATTTACATAACATATTTAGAGATGATCATAAATTCACCGCCAGCGCATCAGTTCGATACGCATGGATTTCCCTACAGGGGAAGTGTGCACGGCTGTCTTTGACTGGGCTTATTTTTATTTTTTCTTGTTACTGTTGAAATTTTCACTTCTCAAGTTTTCCCTTTCTAACGGCTATGCATTCATCCGTCTGTCGCACGCTTCGATCTTCCCTTCTCCAACTACTGTCACTAATTTCCCCCTCTCCCACTTCTATTTAGTTGCTCTCTGCTTGAGGGTTGGCCGTCTGTTTGCTTGGTGTTCGTTTCTCTTTTCTTTTTGTGTTGTATGTTGTTGCTTCATGTTTTTTTTCTTGGTTGCCGCTGTTGTTGTCTTACTTATTGCCCCTGTCGTTGTTGGAATGTGTCTCTACGTTGATCCCTGATGGGTTGTGGAATCATTAGTGTTGCCGCTGATGATGATGGGATTGGATGTTTGTTGTTGAGGTTGTTGTTGGTGAGTAGCATCTTTTCCCCTGCCTGCCTTATTTTTCTTACAGGTTGTTCTTCTTATTGTTGTTGTTGTCTACCTTGCGTGTTCGGCATAAATATGCGTTATTTCATTATGCACCAGAGTGTGCGGTGGGATTTCCAGCGCTATAGGCGAGAAGGCCGTGTACGACCCAGTGGATAAGTCTTATGAATTTGCCAATAATAAATGCTTTCTACTGGATGTAGAGGAGCAGGTGGGGCTCGCGTTCATTTTAGAAACGTTGAGGAGATCTGGAGCTCCTAGAGCGCATTTTTTGGTACGTCAAACACGCGAGCATACATAGAGATCTTCCAATAACGAGGAAATTAAAAGTTGCAGAGCAAA